>JAQZBX010106934.1:0-10702 GCA_029593785.1 Cabassous unicinctus
CACCATTAAGGTTAAATGCCAGGCAGTGGCAGGACCATATCAAAGTTGGAAAGAACAGGCAGCAACCCAGGTTAGCAAAGATAGGGGCAAGTAGAACCCAGCATGCTTAACGTTAATGGAGGGAGGTAGAATGAGGTGGTCAGAAACACGGTTAGGCAGTAGAGACTCCCAGAAAATTCCTGGGGCAGCTGGGAAGGGAACAGACCGAGGAAGCCCTAGTGGAGAAAGGGACTAGAGCAATCAGTGCTCCCAGTTGCCTAACTGCTGACGATTCGGTAGGGAGCAGCGCCACCTGCTGGCCACAGGGAAGTACAGTCCGTGCTGTGTGACAGGATGGCAAACTAATTCCCAACTGAGCCCTGCAGTCAGAGCGGGACTGGGGTTCAAGAAAGCGAGCAGAATATAGCAAGATCATTCTGTCTCGTCTCCGGTGAAGGACCGACGGCCAAGGCTGGAGGGCAGGCGGGGCACTGGCAGCTTCCCTATGGCCCCCAGCCCCTCCTGGAGGTCACACACACACTGCTCAGCCCGGCATCAACAAAGCCATCAACTCCAGAGCCACCAGTGTACTGCAGCCGTTTAATGCTCTCCCCTGCCACCTCCCACTATCCTCCTGAGGCCCTCTGCCTCAAGGCACCCCTCCCCCTGGTCCCCGGACACAGAGCACAGGAGCATACCCAACATGGGCACACCTTTCCACCATCCTAGGGAGAGACAGTAGAGAGGGCTTCCTCTGTGGGAGAAGAGCTAGAGGTCCAGAGGCCACAGAGTGAAAAGAAGGAAGAATGAAACTCTCGCTCTAGAAGGTGAGGGGGATGTGTGTGAGGAGTGAAAAGGACAGGAGCTGATAGATGCAGGGGGACAGTAATGGGGTCAGACTTCTGACTTCTCCAGGCTAAGGCTGCCTGCTGGGGGGCAGGCCGAGGGCCTGGTGTATAGAAGCTCTAAGGCAGGTCTGAAGAACAGCAGAAGCTGGCAGAATGCGTTCAGCTGACACCTCACGGGCAGCGGCAGTAATTCCACTCACCAATACGGTCATACCCAGTGTCTCGAGATGATGGAGCATGGGCTAGGCTGCTGCCTTCCCAAGAGGGGGCAAACAGCTGCCCCCGCCAGCCTGCCCACCCATCAGGGGCAGCACCCTCCTACAGCCAACTGAGGTGCTCCTCCTCGTAGCGCTGGGGGTCAATGAAGGGCCGGTCAATGGAACGGATCATCAGCTCTCCGCAGTATACACACTCAGCTGCCACCAGCTCATCTAAGTCAGCTTTGAGCTGCTCCCGGCTGGGTCCCCCGGCCACAGCCCCTCCCTCAGCCTCCTTGGCCCGGGCAGAGCCCTTGGCTGGGGGCAGAGCAGCCCCCAGCTTTCGCTGCAGCTCCTCCAGCCGGGCCTGCTTATAGGCAGGCAGGCCAGGTCGCACGGCCTGCAGCAGGCAGTCGGCATGAAACATGTGACCACAGAGGAAAAGGTAGAAAGGGCGGTTGAGCAGGGGAAAGTCGCAGGCGGCGCATTTGTCCTGGGGTTCCACAGTGCCGTAGCGGCCCCGCAGCTCCTGCAGGTCTCGCCGGATGCGCTGGGCGCTGGCTGTGGCCTCTTCCATCTCCCGCTGCAGCTCCTGGATGTGGTGGTTGTAGGCCTTAAGTGAGCTACAGATCGCTTCCTTGAAGTGGTCGATGGTGACGAAGTCAGGAAAGAAGGGCAGCACGTCCTCGATCTTGAGCAGGGGGCAGCTGGCCAGGCAGGCCATGGCCGTCTGTACATCTTCCTCCTCCTGCACCACGTGCCGTGCAATCTTCAGCCATAGCTTTTTGCGCAGCTCCTCATCCTCCTCTGGCAAGTCTGCACACTGCTTGGCCAGGTCCACGTCCACCTGCGGGGGACCGTGGATATTAGGGCCAGCCACCTCCTTGCCCCAGAATAAAGACAGTGGAAAGATGGATGCCCAGGGAGAATCTGGGCCTGGGAAGAGGCCCCCAAGGCTGGACTCCCAGCCTTCCGAGCAGCAAGCAAAATAGGGCCTGTCTCAGTAATAGGCCGTAGGTCCCTGTCTCAGCTAGGTAGAAGCCACGTATGGTGGCAGGCCTCCAATTTTAGTGAAGAATCACTGGAGGCGAGCATATGTAGCTCAGTGGCTGAGTGCCTGCTTCCCATGCATGAGGTCCTGGGTTCAATCCCTGGTACCTCCTTCAAAAAAAAAAAAAAAGTGCTAAGAATCACCTGGGAAGTGTATCCAAAATACAGATTTGGGGAGCCACCCTCAGACATTCTTATTCAGTAAGTCCTGGGTTTGGTCCTGGGAAATCTGCATTTTAAACAGCACTGATCCTGCTGGTGGACAATTCATTCTTTGAAAAATGTTAACCAAGAGCTCAGCACCTTCTCTCTCTGCTCTGAGACCATTATGCAATAGCTAACACATCTGCAACCAGGTACTGTTCTAAGAGCTTTTATATACAGTCCTTTAATCAACTTTATGAAGTACTATATTATGCCTGTTTTGAGGCTGAATAACCTGAGGCACAGAAAGGTTCAGCAAGTAGTCCAAAGTCATGCAGCACAATAAGTGGCAGAGCCAGAATTCAAACCGACTTCAGAGTCTGTGCTCTTAACCACAACAATATGGTGCCTCTCTGCAATGGAAGCCAGGGACCCCTACCTCTAGCCAACCCCCTCCCCCACTACAACCCTTCGGCATCTGAAAGGCCCCTCTCCTGGCTGGGGTCAAGAGTCGGTGGCTCACCTGCAGGGCCAGGTCCACGGCCTCCTCATACAGCTCCAGGACCTTGTAGACGTGGACGCAAGCGCGGTGATGGCCGTGCTCGGCACAGAGTCGCAGTGCATACTTGAGGTCGTAATGTACCCGGTGTGGGCTGGCGCCTGCCTGCTCGAGGTAGGCCAGCAGCAATGCTGGCTGGCCGCGGGCGTACAATGACAGCAGGTAGTTGTGAATGGCCTGCTCGGTCTCACCCAGCACGTTCACACAGAACTCCATGTAGCGGATGGCCTGGCTCACCTGCTGGGCCTCGCCACCCTGGCTGTAGTTCACCAGAGCAGGGATGAGCTGTCGGGCATCCAGCCGGCTGCCCAGCTCGATCCAGGCATCCACCAGCTGGCGGGGAATGTGACGGATGAGGATGGGCGAGAACTTGTAGAAGAGCTGGGGGTCGCGGTGGCGGGCGAGCACAGCCAGGGCCTCCTCGTAGGCCTCGTGCTGGCAGTGGTATGCCACCACCCGCTCGTAGTCCTGCATGATCACGGCAAAGTACACCATGTGCTCCGTGTCCCCGTGGCTGGCAAGCAGCTCATGGATGGAGGCCCGGCTGGCAAAGAGCCACTCTTTGTGGCGGGGGCTGCTGAGGAAGGCACGGAAGCGCTCCCGAGTTTCCCGGTAGAGGTTCAGGGCCTCTGGGTCGCCCTGCAGAGCCCCAAGCCGGCTAAGGTAGAGCTCCGTCAGCCAGGTGGTGAGCAGCGTGGCCTGGGTACGCTCAGTTGGCTTTAGACTGGCCAATTTTCGCTGGAGGAACTCAGCCAGAGCCTCCTCCTGCCGGGCCTCTAAGAACTTGAGGGCGATCTCCTCAAAGTAGCTCTGGGTGAGAGCGTAACAGCGGGCGCTCTCCAGGTATCGGCGCTGGTGAAAGCAGAAATCAGCCTCCCGGGCCAGGACTGTGTCCAGGCAGTCAGGCCGCTCTCGACAGTACTCTTTGGCCAGGTCAAAGCGGTTCATGTCCAGGTAGGTGCGCCAGACATCCCGGGCCTCCCGCTGCACGTGGTAGCGGAAGACAGCCCACTCGGTGTAGGCCCAGAGCTGGCCAGTGGAGGAGTCCTTCACCATGTGCTTCAGCGGCCCAAACTTCTCCAGGAAGTGATCCCGCAGCACCACCTGCCCGGTCAGCGTGCACACTGCCTCTACCCGGTCCGCCAGCAGCAGCAGGAAGTGGAACTGGGTCAGGACAATGGCCAGGGGTGGGCTGGCCCCAGGGCCTACCCCCTCTGGGTACTCCCAGACTCGCTCCTCGCTCAGCAGGGAGTCAGGACGCCCACAGTCCAATGCTCCATACAACACGCCATCCCCCATCATCCAGGCAAAGGCCCGGGGTGCAGAACGCAACTTGGGGGTATAGAAGGCCAACTCGCTGTAGCCCAGGTTGCTGGGAAACTCACGGAATGGTGGTGGATGGTCAGTGTAGGCAGCAAAGAGCCCTGAGAAGCCCTGGGCCTCAGCCCCCTCTGCTGCTCGGCCTATGAACTGGAAGAGGCGCTGCCGAGTGGTGGCAATAACAAAGCCACGCCCATCGGGGCCCCGCTCGGCCTCAAGGGAACACACAGGTGCTGGACCCCTTTCTTCATTTAGCATGTACAATGGACGGAAGTAGAGATCCGGGGCAGGGCCAAAAAGCCCACCCTCGCTGGCCGAAAGCTCTGCTTCGAAGATCTGGCCTTGGGCAGTGCCGACCAGGATGGGGCCTGTGCTGCTCTCGGTGCCCTGGGCCTTGTTCCAACCCACACTCTCCACCAGCTGCCCCCTCCAGCGTGCTAGTGGCCGTACCTTCTGTCCATTGCGGTTCACGTAGAGGACCTCAGTGCTGCTCAGAGCAATCAGCAGGTGAGAGCCTGGAGTGGGGAAGAGCACACCATGAAAATGGATGCTGCCATTCCCACTCTCTGCCTTCTTGCCCCCACCGCCCTCAGATCCCACTCATCCACAGGCCTCCCTCCTCAGACCTCTGCTACTTCTTACCAGTATGGTCCAGGAACATCTTGTGAACTTTGGCATCATCCTTGCGCCCCAGATCCACATGGTTGGGTTCATTTGCCTTGCCCAAGTCAATGCTGTGGGGACAAGAGACACAGCATCAAGTCTGCAGAGGGGCAGCGGTTAATCTTTTTTTGGGTCATGGGCCTCTTTAAGAATGTAATGAAAGCCAGAGCCTTTCTTCCCTGAAATCTTCATATACACGTAAAATCCTGAGGAACCCAGAGACACATACAGAGTCCTAAGTGAGCATCTGCAAGCTCTGGGAACTCCCCCACTTCATTCTGAGAAGTCACTAAGCAGAAGTCTCTCCCTTCTGGTCAGTGGATCTCCAGGGCATGGGGAAGATAGTTTGCTGGGGTAAGAAAGAACAAAATTGCAAAGTAGCTGATGGTTACTGAGCACTGTCTATATACCAAGCACCATGCCAAAAGCTTAATCTAGTATTATCTCAATCTTCACAATAAGTTCAAGGGGGTACTCCTGTTTAAATTATATTTTTCTTATTTTCAGATTATATCCTCATTCAAACTAAAGAATCAATGCAAAGATGTATTAAAAAAAAAAACTCATAATTTTCTTCCCAATCCCCTTTCATTCCCAACTATATAAGAAAAATGTTAACGTTATCCTCCATGCTCATAACATTTAAAAAAAGATTGTTTTGTTGCTGTTTTTACAAAAATGTCTTCATGCTGTATGTCTATACTGTGTGTATTCTTTTGCAACTTGCTTTTCCCACTTAATATTTCATGAACATTTCCCTGGGTCAACAGATACAGCTCTCATTGTTTTAATAACTGCATAATACTACACTGTAGGGCCAAATCATAATTAAATCACAATTTTCCTACATGGGCATTCAGCCTGGATCCAGTTTTTCATACCTCAAATAATGGTATGCAATCAAAACACTCATATCTATTCCCTCGCAAATTAATGTTTTACTTTCTATGGGATATATTGTCCAAAGTGGAATTGCTAAGTCAAAGATATAGATATTTTAAATATTAAAAGACATTGCCAGATTACTTTTCCAAAAGATAGTGGAAATTTACACTTTCATCAGCAATGTATGAATCCATTTCCTTGTAACTTCACCAGTACTGAATATTACTGTTTTTAATTTTTGCCAATCTGATAGGTTAAAAAAAAACAAAGGTATCTTATCGTTATTCTAATGTGCATTCCCAGAGGTTGAAAAGAGCTTTGTATGTGCATTGGAAATTTGGAATTTCTCTTCTGTGAACTGCGTGTTCATATTTTTTACCTTCGTTTTCTACTGAATTGTGTTTTTCTTATTAATTTGTAAGGAGCTCCTCCCCCCCAAGATGGCGCCCTCGTCTGTTTGGTCGTTGTTTTTGGTTATTGTCTGCTCATTGTCTGTTTGTCTTTTTCTTTAGGAGGCACAAGGAACTGAACCAGGGACATTCCTTGTTGAAGGCAGGTACTCAACTGCTTGAGCCATATCCACTCCCTGCTCATCTGTTTTTGCTCATTGCCTGCTCATTGTTTTTTTCTTGATGTCTGTTTGTCTTCTTTAGGAGGCACCAGAAACTGAACCCGGGACCTTCCATGTGGGAGGAGGATGCTCAACTGCTTGAGCTCCAATGTGTAAGTAGTTTTTAAGCAGCAAGGATGTAAATCCTTAGTCACTGTGCAACAAACATTATTTTCCCATCTACCTTTTGTCTTCACCTGATTCATAGTGCTCTTTGTTTTTGTTTTGCCATTGAAGCAATTTTTATATACTCAAATAGATCTAGATTTTTCCTTATGGCTTCTGGACTTCCTAGCTTATGTAAGAAGGCTTTCCTTCAGCCCAAGGACATAGAAATTTATTAAATATTCTTTTAATACACTCATTTTTTATTTTTTATATTTAAATAATTATTCCACCTAGAATTCATTTTTATGATACAGAATCCTAGTGTTTATTCCGGATATTTATTCCACATGGGTGGCAATTTTCCTGACACCTGTCATATGTTATTTCCATTTATTGTGGCTATATTTCAGGATGCTAGACCATTCGTTCCACTGATCTAACCTGTGGGTGGATTATACCTTTAACAGATGAAGGAACAAGATTAGAGAGACTAGGTGACTTGTTCAAGACTCCACAGCTAGTAAATGGTAGAGATGGTATCTGAATCTAGATCTACCTGAATCTTAACTACTACACTATATTGGTTCTCTTTGGGAAAGGATAGGATATTTCCTGAAAATTCTAAATCCACTGCTCCCCCTTCCCAGAGTAGAAGAAATGCCCCAGGCAGTTAATAGACCAAAATGTCACCAGTTCACACCCTATCCCAAACCTTTTGGGCCCTTTGTTACCGAAGCAGTGTATCCTTGCCCAGGCTCATGCAGAGCTGATTGCAGGAGACGACAAGACTGGTGATGCGCTCAGAAGGGGTGAAGTCAATGCGCTGCTTTGTGAAAATGGGCACCTCCTTTTCCAGCTGGGCTTTCACATACCCTGCAGGTGAAGAGCAAAGAAAAGGTTAGCTATGGAAGAGACAAAGGAAAGGCAAGGAGAGACAATAAAAAATAGTGCTTCTCTCTACTTTCCTGCATTATTCCTATCCCCAGGACCTTGGTTAACAGATAATTTGGTATCAGTTAGTTGGCTAATCACCTCTACATTAAGGGTCTTGGGCTCTTCCCACACTTCTGACAGCAGTGAAGGGCTGATTCTTTGAACACTTAAGATGCTGGTGCACCACGATGCACCTGTTCCCAGTGACAGCGGGGCATTGGGGATTTGGGGGTTCACCCTGACCAGTCTTTGGCCCCATAATCCCAACTCAACTAAAGTAGTCTCCCTCCAATCTCTCCCCTCCATGCCCAGGCAATTCTCTCAGTGAGTCCCCAGAAGAATGAGACACCTTGTCAGGCAGAGGGTGCCCTGGGGAACCACTTCAGTTAGTAGTGTTTATGTAGCTGCTTTCCTTCATTCCTGTACCATTGCTCAAAACACCCCAGCACTTCAGACCCCTCTGCCAACTCTGCACTACTTTCTGTGAAAACTTCCCCTAAACTCCAGGCTGCACCCAGCTCTAGGAGAGGCCTAAAATACTTCTCCATTTTTCTTTGTTCAGTGACAAACATACAACAGTGACAAAGTTCCCTCTAGGACCATCCCTCCTTCCCCTACAACATTCCTCTTTCACCAGTTTCTTTGCCCATTCCTTCCCTCCCGCCTCCATGAGCCCGGTGGTGGTGGTGGTGGGGACAACAAAGAATCAGGCATCAGAAGCGTGGAGTCTATCCTCAGTTCTTCGAATAACCCAACTGTGGCCCTGGAGGCAAAGTCACTTCCTTTTCTGGGCCCCGGTTCCCTCTTAGAAGCGGCCCCGAGGCAGGGCCTAGATCACGCGGCTGCTCCTGTTGCTTTCAAACTATCCACCAGCTGGGGGCAAAGAGAAATCAGGGGACTAGAGCCGGACTGCACGTCCCGGAGGTGAATCCGAGCTCTTGCAGTAGCCCTCCCCTCTTTCCCCGCAGATGTCAGGAGAGCCGAGATGGGAAGCACCACCCTCCCCTCCCTTACCCGAGTGGGGGATGCCCACGCTGGGGCAGCCGGGCTGCAGGACGGCCGAGCGGGAGAGCGAATCCTCGTACTCATCCAGGATGGACGCCATGGTGCCCGGTTTCTGGGCTCCTAGTCTGGGGCCCGGGGATCACAAGAGGGCTTCCCCCAGGGATCCCCGACGCCCCGGAGTGGAAACTGCGACTCCCCAGCCTCGTCAGAGATCTGACAGATCCTGGGGATCGGCCGCCGACACTGTCCTAAGGATCTACTCGCTCTCGCCTAATAGAGCAAGAAGACCGGGGAGCCCTCCCCCTTGAATCTGGCGCAGTCCTGTAACCCACAGGCTCCCTTCAGCAGACCTTAGGCAACCCCAACCTCTCCGCAGCAGCTCAGCCTACTCCCGCCCCCGTGACGCGCGCTTAAAACGCAACTTCCGGGTTCTAAGAGCCACAAGTACGCTTGCGCAGGAACGTCGCGGGGCAAGCCGCGAGCAGACGCGGCGAGGGCTGGGGGGCGGGGCGGGGCCAGGGCCCGTGTCGGAACTAGAGAAACTGGAGCTGGTTGAGGAGCCGCGGGTCTCAGCTCCAGGCGGAGCCCACTACCCATCCGTGCTGGGCCGAGCGGTGTGGTGGGTGGGCCCTGCTGAGCACAAGCCCCGCCCTCCAGGACTCTACTGCAGTTCCGGGATCCGACACTAGGAGGCGGTCTCGATTTTCTCAGGCCCTTGCCGCTGGACCCACCAGCGCCGCTGCCCCAGCCGGGGAACTCGCCCTCTCACCCTTCATGCCTAGGCTGTCCTTCCTCCTTCGAAGACCTACTCAGTCAACCCGTCTAGCTCCCGTCCCACCTCTTAAACAGCCAGTTGCCTCAGGAGAATCTCCCGCTCCTCAGTCTAATCGCCGTTTTGGTTGTACACAAGGCTCAGGCAGTGCAGACCTGTCCTCCCTTTTCCCGCACCCAGGGACCCCACCAACTTCCAGAAAGTGACAGAACTGGTGGCCAGGCCAGTGGGAAGCCATGTGCCAGGTACTGCCCTGACATGCTCCTTAGCGGCTCATCTGTGTCGGGGAGACCGAGGCAGGCAGAGAAGACAGAATAGAGCTAAGGTCACTCTCTCAAAAAAATACTGTTGAGCACCCTTTCTTTATCTGGCCATGGGCTGGGCACTTGGGCCACAGAGATAAGTACAGCTCCGTTCCTGCCTTGGATAAGATCATAAATCCAACAAGGCGAAGGGTCAGTAAATAGATAATAGTATAGTACCAGAAAAGCAATTGATGGATTCATTCATAATAAGCTCACGCGTTCCACCGTGTGCCCACTCCATGCCAGGTACTGCTTCAGGCTCTGGGGACAAGGCAGGGCCCATGGACTCTACCTTGCTAAAGTGGAAGGCTCTTGGTCAGAGTGACTGGGGACCTGGATTTTGCAGGTAGCTCTGACACAGCAACCAACACCAGCTTCACTCTCAAAATCATCCAGGACTAGAATAACATTTCAAAATAAAACAAAACAGCATCCAGATTTGCCAAAAGAATTGAAAGCAGGGACTTGAACACATATTTGCACACCAAAGCTCATAGTGGCATGATTCAAAGTTGCCAAAATGTGGAAACAATCGAAGCGTCCATCAACAGATGAATGGATAAACAAATGTGGTATATACATGCAATGGAATATCATTCAGCTATGAAAAGGAATGGTTCTGATACATGGGACAACATGAATGAACTATGAAGACATCATGTTGAGTGAAATAAGCCAGACACAAAAGGACTAATATTGTATGATCTCACTGATATGAAATAATTAAAAGAAATAATTCACATAGAAATTAGAAAACAGGTTCCCAGTGGTGGGGCTGGAGGTAGGGAATTGAGTTGATGCTTAATTGGTACAGTGTTTCTCTTTGGGATGATGGAAAAGTTTTGGTAATGGATGATGGTAATGGTAGCACAACATTATGAATGTAACACCACTGAATTACTTAATGTGGTTAAAAGGGGAATATTTAGGTGGTATATATGTTACTAGAATAATATTTTTTTAAAATTTACTGAAGTATGTCATTCATACATGAACATACATAAACTCTAAGTGTTTATAGTAAACATCGTTATCTTACAAAACAAACATTCGTAACATACAGGGCTCTCACACATCACCCCCCCCACAACACCTTGCATTGTTGTGAAACATTTGTTAACAAATCATGAAAGCATCATCAAAGCATTACTACTAACTATAGTCCATATCTCCTTCCCCTGTACATTTTTTTAAGGATTTATTTATTCATTTATTTACTTTTTTTTTTTTTAAAGATTTATTTATTTTATTTATTTATGCCCCCCTTGCTGCTTGTGCTGCTGTGTCCATTCGCTGCGTGTCTTCTCTGTGTCTGCTTTTCTCC
>JAQZBX010106935.1:0-10912 GCA_029593785.1 Cabassous unicinctus
AACATTCTTGGAATTCAAGAGCACAGTTCCAAGAAAATAATGTTAAATATGATTAAATCAAGTGATTGGCAAATGGGTGTGGCACTCAAGCTAGCCATTTCTAGCTGGATATTTGACAGCTTGACCCTTTGCAGGAAAATCCACTTATCAGTAGCCAGTATGAACCAAAATATGGATGAAGATATTTCCTAATATCAACAGACTGGGTAAGTATATGATCTGATCTCTTCCTAAGCTCACTTACATCCTTCTCCAAGAATAGAGTTGATCTTTTCATTCTCTCTCTCACATACACACACACGCTCTCTCTCTCTTTCCCACCCTCCCATGTTATCTTGTGAATCATATAGCATGGTCCCCTGGTGTTTTAATGTGCAAACAGGAAAGCAAGCTACATGAACAGTGGGTTCATATATTGGTTGAGAAGGATGTAGAAAAATTCTTTGTGTGTAAATAAGTAAGGAGATGTCAGAAAAGGAGATGCTTCAGGAAGGATGAAGAGTAAGGAGTGGAAAAGGAAAAAGGAGACATGTTAAGGTACAGGGAGTTTGAGTTTGTGCAAACATAAGGCTCCCTGTTTAATTCATGTTCCTCAAGTTCCTCTGTGTTTATATAATCTCATAAATAATAAATATTTCTTTGTTTTATATTGATTATGTTTGTGTCTTGTTTTTTGTTAATAGCAGCAGATTTAGCCCGTGTATGGTGTGTAACTTATTCTGCAAATTATATAACCCACATTTCTTCCCAACTGAACACAGCCTGGTGAATTTAATGCAATGATTTTGTTAACGAACACATAAAGTAGATCACTGTTGATATTTGTCTGTATATGAGTCATAATCTCAGATAGAATTTCTTAATATATTTAAAATTATCAAAATGCCTGGTTTGAAACAACTGGATTATCTTCTGTAAAACCATTGCTAGAAGTTTAAAGTTTGATGATTTGGTGGGCTACTCAATCTACTCATATTTTTCTAATTAATATCCAAATGGTGAAAATGTAAAAACAATTAAATTGTGAGTATTATTCCATTTTTATGATGCGATGAGTTTTCTTCCTTCGGGAAGAGAAATGGGAAAGAAATCTATCTTTTGTCTTGCTTAAATGTTAACTATAATTTCTTTTTAATGTTTAATGTAGTGGAATGAAAATGAAGTTATTTTCAACCATCATTTTTCTTTCCCTAATGTAAATTAATTTATTTATCTGAACCAATAATAGTAGCATGTGCTAAATCAAAAATGGGTGATTATTGTATAATATGTTGAAATAATAGGTAGATGTGGATGTAATTTTCAGCTTTGAATCCAAAGTTTCTTATGTAATTTTTCTAAAACAAGTAATTAGATCATTCATACCTTGATTTGGAGAAGTGTTACATGCTTTACCAATGTGTTTTTTGAAACAAATATCTGTTCAATGAAATTGCACAAATAATTATTTAAATGCAATATACACTTGTCCTCAGAATTGCCGTTCATGTGTAAGCAAATTGGTACAATCTCAAAATTTTCATGTAAAATCTTTTTTATTTTCTCTTTCCTCTAATTTAAATAGGCAAAATTCAGTGGCCAAAATGGGATGTGAGAATTCCAGCATTATCATGGAGCTGGTCCTGGTGGGGTTTTCCAATCTCCCTCAGACTGAGATCCCCCACTTCTTCCTCTTCTCACTCGTCTATCTGGCAAATCTCCTTGGCAACCCAGCCATCATCTGTCTAGTGGTTCTTGATTCCTCTCTCCCGACACCCATGTATTACTTCCTCTGCCATGTGGCCTTTCTCAACGTATTTTTTAGTACAACTGTGGTCCCCAAGATGCTCTTTAACTTCCTTGCAACCAAGAAAGTTAT
Organism: Cabassous unicinctus; assembly: GCA_029593785.1. NCBI lineage: Eukaryota > Metazoa > Chordata > Mammalia > Cingulata > Chlamyphoridae > Cabassous > Cabassous unicinctus. The sequence continues at coordinate 1,859 of JAQZBX010106935.1, forward strand.
ATCATACAACTTCTGCCTTGCCCAAACCTACATCACCTTATTCCTTGAGTCAACTGAATGCTTTTTGCTTGCAGTGATGACTGTGGATCGCTATGTGGCCATCTGTTACCCACTACAATACTTGCTTATCATGAGCTCATCTGTGTGTTTGGCCCTGGCTCTGGGGGCCTGGATCGTTGGCTTCTTTGTCTCAGTGGTGCCTCTTTACTTTGCAATCCTCCACTCTGTGGTCCTTCTTTTACTGACTACATTTTCTGTGAATTGCCCATCATTCTTCACATGTTCTGTAATGATACTTCCCTGCTGGAGACTATGATGATGGCAGGAGTTGCTGGAACGGTCTTACTCCCCTTCCTCCTAATTATCCTCTCCTATATTTGCATCCTGGTGGCTGTAATGAGAACAGACTCCGTGGAGGGCAGGAAAAAAGCTTTTTCCACCTGTACGTCCCACTTGAATGTTGTGACCATATATTATGGGACAGGATTCATCAGGTACATGAGACCCAAGTCACTACTCAGCAGAGGGAGACAAACTTATGTCCTTATGTTATGCAGTCATCTTCCCAATGCTGAATCCATTTATTTACAGCCTGAGGAACAAGGAAGTGAAAGGAGCTGTGGCAAGAGTCATGGGGAATATCCAAAAAGCCAAAAAATTCCATAGTAAAACTTTAGAAATTAAAGAAAATGTTTCTTACCTTGTGACTAGAATTTTGCATTCAGTAGACTTTCAGAATAAGATGGTAATAATATTTTTATTAATGTCCCCAAGTGTTTCCCATTCAGGTTTCTCTTCTCTACAAATGAAAATTTATGGTTATAAAAAATTATTGCCATGTCAGCTCATTTATACACTTTGAAAATGCCACCATGCTAATATTATGTTCTGCATTCTCTTTCCAATACTTCGATATTTATTTTTAAGTCTTTTTAAAGCCCTCAAATTTTAATAAGGTTCCCATCCCTAGTCCACCAATCAGCTCTTACTTATAAGGGATGTCAACCTGAAGATGACAGTCTCAGCATTTTCAAGGGCTAAAAGGGCAGGAAGGCAATGGGAATTTTGAAATACATATACCTTACAGAAAAAAATATATTTTGAAGTTACTAATGAGAATTAAGTAAGGGTATGCGAGCTCAGGTCTCATTTTTTTCATTTGATAAAATTTATTTTATTTCCCCTTTTATGGTGAGTAGTTTGTATAAAGGGATTTTTTTTTAATTTAAAGAAAATCTTAATTATATGATCTTCACCTATGACCATATGGAAGACAGTTTATATAAGTGAAAAATAATTATTTCATATGATTAACTCTTATTTAAGTATACTGCTTACAATGTATTCGTAGGTTAGGTTTATCAAGGTACTCTTGATGAATTTGGAGACAAGACACAGAGTTAATTCCTGGTTAAACCAATTAATAAGTGTATTAATCAAATAACTTCACTTTACTGTACTCCATTTTTGCATCTGAAAACAATCAGAAATTTAATACATAGCTGTTGAAAAGATGAAACACATGTAATAGACCTGAAATATAGCAAAGTCTTAATAAGTGCTAGATGCCATCATATTCCAAATGCTATTTAAGTGAGAAAAATGAATTTTGTGATAGGCTCTACATTTTTATAGAAAGACAAAATATGTAGCAATTTTACTATATGAACTACTTTTAAGAACTGTCTTTGCTACTTTCCATTGATAGATTTGCCCATGGAAAATGTAATTCCTCTTTCCATGCTCATGTGGTATACTATTAGAATAATTTAGAGGAAGTCATATTTCCTAAATATGGATTAGACCCTCTAAATAACTCTCACTTAATATCTGCATTCCACAAAATGTCTACCAGTGTCTGGATGGATGAATCCAGATTATTTCAATGCGGGAAACCTGTGATATCATTTAAAAAAATGTAATGTCAAAATATCCACGGATCTCAATGTGTTCCTTTGTCTTATAATTTTATTATATTCTGATATGTGATTTCATAATTAAAAAAAATAAAGAATGTAACATCCTTACAGTATGGAGTGAGGCAATAGATGTCTAATTTGAAATATATCTGCAAAATCTAGGTCTACATTGCAACCTAGTGCAAACATGCAGGAATGGCCTTCTATACCTCAACTTGTGTATTAATTTTTCAGTGGTTCTATCTTGCAGCTTTTCTTAAAGGTACACTAACATTTTAATCCAAAGTTTTAAAATCTTACAAGTACAATTTTATCAATGGTACCACAGTTTCTTTTGTAATCACTGCTTCAGCAACCTAAATATCCTGAAGCAATGGTTTGTAGGGGAAACAGCATTGTGTGGGAAATCATAAGGCCTGAAGCAAATTGGAACATAATCCCCAATTCGTAAACATTTGTCACTCTTTTTGATTTACCATGAAACTAGGATTAGACTTCCTTAATCACTGTAAATTAATTTTCTGTGGCTGTAATTAATCTTTCTCTATTACTCCACAGTCAAAAATCAATTTAATAATACTGTGGAGACTACAGTAGCAATCAAGTGATTCTAGAAGCAACATACATGCCATAAAACCAATATTTTTTTCAGTTATTGTTTAAAATTAATGAGATATTCACACAAAAGATCTTTAAATAATATTAGGCAAATTACTTATAATATAATATCTATGGTTGAATGCAAATTGAATAGTACTACTTAATATAATTATTCCAGGTGTCACCCTCCTCCATTACATCCCATTTTCAATGTTTAGGCACCTCTAAATGATAGAGTAAAAACTTCATCTATTTTCTAGAAATTCTCATTGTTTGTTACATTTCCAGATTCATATAGATAAGATGAAATATAAGGGTTTAATTCATTTATTTTATTATTTGTTAAATACCTTTGGGAATCAAATGTATCTTTGATTTAAGAGTCTAACTCAATTGAGTAAATATTTGATTAATTCAATCTCACTTTTAGCTGAACATTTTTTTTGCCTCATACTAAAAATAACTGTTAACTGGTTGTTGACAATATATGGATGTAGATTAAATAATTTTGCCAAAATCTGCTACTGGAAACCATAAGAAAGAATACAAATGGCCATGAAAGTGCAATTAGGGGAAGACAAAGTGGAGAGGAGTTAATTTCCTGAAGGATTAATTATGGGAAAGTTCCTGCTCATGTAATTACAGCATAGTCCTCTGAGAAGTTTGATGAAATCCTAATAGCAAAGATGTTTCTTCATTTTGTTTCAATGCATTCTCACATGTACAAATGAAGGCAACATCTTTAAAGGTTTGAACTTGAGTCTTGGACTTCAATTACAGGTGACTCTTCAGATGAGTTAACTGGTTAAATAAGTTGTTCCCCTGTAACATAGAAAAAGGGCAAGCTTTGGTGTACAGGTTTGTGTCTACTTGTGTGTTTATGTGTCTATTTTGTGTGTGCATGATCATGTGTGTGAACACATATCTATATGAGAGATCAAATCAATAATTAATACTTTTTGGAGACTATAATCAAGTACATATTTAATTCATTAGTGAATACTTAGAAGCAATATGAATTTTGTGGTCTTTCAAATGTGTGGTCTAAATTAGAAGTAATTTTACAGTTTTAGGAAGCAACAATTGTCACTCACCAAAACATCTGGATTTTATTTCTACCTTACTTCAGTACCCACTCTGAATTTGCATCCTTTTCATTTGGAAGTATCACTGCTAGCATTATTTCTCTCTATTGGTATATATTTTCTCTTGAATGCTATTCTCTTATTGAATTTGTTTCTTTTACCGAATTGCAAAATGTACATGAAATCTGGTAGCGCAGCAGTACCATGCCCTTGACCAGCCTACAAAAAGCATATGGGGAGCCTCTGGTCATACAAGATGGTTGTTTAAGATGCTCCAATGTGCTGTTCACCCACAGAACGTTTGGTGAAACAATAAAATCTGGTATAACCATCTTCCTCAGAATTCCAAAAAAATTGTTAATGTGTTGCAGTAATTGAATGAGTGCCAAATCAAGAAAATGCAGCATTTAAAAATGGTAGAAGGTTATGGTGCTATTATTGACCCCTCACCCAACCCATCCCTTGTCATTCTCTGCAGCCATTATGGTTTCCTGGCTCTATTCCAGAGGGAACAGAGTAACACCTATGTACTGCATGTCAAGGCCAATCTGACATAGATAGGGGTGGTACCCTAAAAATCTGATGAGGAAAATTTTCTCTTGCTCACTGTAATGCAGGAGGTCAAGCCTGGGAATGCTGACTGAATACTTTGATATTTCAAAGAAACAACATGGGAGGCCAGCAGCAGTCATGCCATTTATTACTCACAGATCCTGAAGACAGTTGGTTGGGCAGTTACTGTACTGCTCAGCAGAGAAAGAATGATTATATAGGGCTCAGCTGCAGTACAGGGGTCTGCTGTATTGCATAGAACTGTGAAGCAATGCGCATAGCTCAGTAAATGATTAACAGCTCATACAATGTTATGCGCTTCTATGGGGGAACAAGGCCACTGCCTGAAACACCATGAACATAGTTTTAAGCAATTAATATGTTTACAATATACAGGCTCTGATTCTTATCTTGACATCAGCTTTTCCTCTCAAGTAGGGGGTTGGGCCACAGGTCAGTTTGGCCTTCCCCCTCCTGCTTCTATATCTTCAGTTCATGACAAGGGCCTTCCTTATTATCCAGACTCTATATTCACCATCCCAGAAATTGCCTGGCAAGCAGAAACACCTTATGAAAAACAACTAATTCAAAGAAGCCTGGATCAAAGAATTAAGCTGTTTTATGTCATAAAATTGAGTACTAAGTAAGGTGAGAATGTCTATTTCATAAGGATTAGAGGAAGTATTTGAATTCCTGTAAATAGGGGGATTTCCAAGGCCACAGGAAAGCACAAGGCCAGGACAAGAGGCAGTCTCAGAAAACACAAAGTGGACCCTTAAATTCACAGTTGTATCCGGATGATTTCTTTGATAAGAAGGCTAAACTGTGAAGGAAGACACCTGCCAAAAGAAAAGCCAATTTGCAAAAACTGTGAAAGATATTTTTTTCCATTTAAAAAAAAATTTAGTTACCACCTGGCATTCAAGGAAATCTCTGTCATACCACAAACTGGATACAGACTTAAGGAGTAGACAGCTTATGGACTAAATCCCAGAAATAACACATTAAGATATTAAAAAGTGCACTGTGTGATAAAAGATTACAAGGGAAACAAAGAAACAGCAAATGATGCCTGATCAAAAGGAACAGGATAAAAATCCATATAAAGATTTTTTTAAATAAAGAGCTTCGACATATTGAAGGAGATAAGTATAAAAATGGAAATAAAGTATATCAGGAAAAAAATAAATGAATATGATAATCTTAATACAAGATAGAAATATTTAAAAAGGAAGCAAACAGAAACAGAAATACTGGAGCTGTAAAACACAATAACTGAAATGAAAATTCCCTAGATGGTTTCACAATCCTCTTGAAGCTGGGAGAAGAAAGATTAGTGAACTCAAATCCAAGACAAATGAAAAGTTTCAGGGTGACGAGCAGAAAGAGAAAATAAATAAAACATGATCAGGAGCATCTCTGAGAGTTGGAGAAATAATAGCGTCCCACTGGACTGCAGTCTGGCTGATTACCTTATTTACACACTCCCTGACCCCCCCTGACTCGCCATAATCCCCAAACTTAGGAAATCCTGAGGAATGTGCTGCGGGAGGTAAGAAACTTCTCCGCGATGGCCGGGAGACCCTAGGAGAGGAACTTGCCAGACCTCTCACCCAACTTGGTAGGGCTTTGGCCCCTAGTCTCGTGTCCTGCAGATGGCTTCTCCGTGATGGCATGAGGACCAATGCACACGAGGAGGGACCCCCCCACACACAAGCCAGCTGCTGATGTGCGCCTTCCAGGGGGCGGTTCCCCGTGGGGGTTCCAGGAGGGCTTGTGAGGCGGTGACAAATTCAGCGGTGGCGGCGGCAGCAGCGGCAGCGATGGGGCAGGAGGAGCAGGGCAAGGCGCATGGAGGGCGCCCTGGCTGGGATGAGCGCGGAACTGCTGGAAATGCGTTTCCAAGACAGCCAGCTGGCCGGAAGGTTACTTGATTTAAACACGAAAATGCAGCAATTGAAAAAGGAATATGAACTAGAAATTGCATCAGAATCGCAAAGCCTGGAAGATATGCTGTAAACCCGGAATAAGGAAATGCACGTTTGAAGAGCTGAACTCTAAAAATAGTATAGAGAATGCTGACAGTAACGTTATGGATGCTTTGCATGCTGAAAATTTAGATGCCTTGGGGAAGTGACAGAAAACATCTAAGAAAGGGAAGAGAGAAAATAGTGTGTAATCAAGCTTTAAATTTATTCATTGCTTTGCCTGGGAAATAGATGTAAGGAAAAAAAATGTATCAAATGGTGCCTTAATGCCAATTTCTAGCATTCTGTGATGCCAGCTAATCTTTCTGGCATTACTCAAACTTTAGAATCTCTGATTGATTTACTTGATTATTCTTGGTGTGTCTGTCCAATGCCTGTCCAGTATTCCCATTGTTTGGAGAATTACTTCTACTTGGATTCCAATTATGCCCTTTAAGTAGAGTCTGCCATTCAGGGTTCCCCACCTTCCTGGATAAAATCATGCAAATCAAGGTAAGCAGATCAGTGTTTGTTCTCAGGAATTTTTGAACTGAAAACTAAGGGAAGAGATGAGAATTCCCTCATGGTAGAAGCTGTGGGATAGGAGGTTTGAAAGCTGCCAGTGTCCACCATGTGAGAAAGCACAAGCTTTAATGAAGGGTATTGAAACTGAATCACTAAAAGAACAAAATGAAAGGAAGAGTGCTGGTCTACCTTGTTCCTGGGATTGAGCTGTATAAAAGAGGAGGTCTTGTCACCCTTCAACTACATGAAATACTCTGGCAGCCTCCTGATAAAGGATCCTTGGTGTCTAAGTTAGTTTGAGTCAGAGTTCTATGACTTGTCTCTAAAAGATGACTTTTGCTAAGTTTTTAGGAGTTATTGTTGAATTACCATATCTAACTATATCATAAAAGTGCTGTCTTTTTAATGCAAAAAATAAAGTTAATAAAAATTTTTTAAAAAGTGATCAGAGACTCTGAGACCTGTGGGAAGCCATCAAGCATGCCAATATACACATTTTCTTAGCCAATAAAGATGAGTAAAGAGAGAAAAAGGCAGTAAAATTAATCAAATAAACAATGGCAAAACACCCAAATTTAGTGAAAGACAAGAATAAGTACATTCAAGGGTCCCAAATAACTACAAACAGGATAAATTCAAAAAGTATCATACCCAGGTACATAAGCAGCCAAACTGTTGAATGCCAGTGAAAAGGGGATTTTGATGAAAGCTACAAGAGAGAAGTAACATGCTATTTACAAGGGAATTCCAATTTGATTTTGTCTATTTCTCATTGGAAATCGTGGTGACAAGAAGGCAATGGAATGAAATATTTTAAGTTATGAAAGAAAATAATTGCCAACCAATAATTTAATAAACCCTGCAGCTGTCTTTCTAATATGAGGGAGATATTAAGATATTACCACATAAACAAAAGTTGAGGTATTCCATAACCAACAGACCTTCCTTAAAGGCAATGCTAAAGAGAGCTTTTCAAATTGAAAAGAAAGGACACTAGACAGTGGATCAAAGGCATAAAGAAACGAAGTTCTCTGGTGGAAGTAACCATATGGGAAATTATAAATGCCAGTAGTATTGTATTGCATATTTTTGTTAAATCCACTTTTTTTTTCACTTTTTTACAAGTTCTGCAAAGTAAGTGCATAAAAATAATGATAAATTTATGGTTTGGGGCATACAATCTATAAAGGAAGTGTGAATGAAATTAATAGAACTGAAGTGTACATATAAAAATGGTTAAAAAAGGGAAATTTTGCATTATAAATGTAACCACAATTTAAATATTTCCCATCACAAAAATTCCTCTGCTCACTCACTCACAGTCCACAATGATTTCTGATGATATCATATCGTAAGTGGCCTTTGGGAATTGCCTTCTTTCATTTAACATAATGTTTTTTATATTAGTCCCATGTTATTTCACATGGTAGTTTGATTGTTCATTTCTTTTTATTGTGAATAGAATTCCATTACATGGATATTTTGCAAATTATTAATCCTTTTACTAACTCAATCATTTAAGTTGTTTCCACATAGTGGCTATTTTCAATAAAGTTGCTATAAACTTCTGGACAGGTCTTTGTATAGACATATGTTTTAATTTCCCTATACTAAAATTTGCAGAGTTACATGATAAGAGAATATTCAGTATTTTGCATTTCACCCAACAATGTATGAGATTTCCAATGACTCTGCAGCTACTTCAATTGTTAGGATTAACACTTTCTTTTAATTTAACATTCTGTTAAGCATGTAGTGGTATCTCCATGTGCTTTACATTTTTTAGATTTTGTTCTCTTTATTTTTAAAGAAGTTTTAGGTTACATACATGTTACAGTGAAAATATAGGGGATTGCCATATACTACACTGTCTCTACCTCCCACATATTCTCCTATTAATAACATCTTGCATTAGTGTGGTACATTTATTTTAATAGATGAACACATATTGATGCATTGCTACTAACCATGGATTATAGTTTACATTATGGTTTACACTTTGCACTACACCATTTTATAGGTTTTGACAAAATGTATAATGGCTTGTATTCATCATTGAAATATCATGCAGAACAATTACAGTGTCCCCAAAATGCCCCATGTTCCACCTATTTTTCTCAACCTGATTGGTTTGTCTGAGACATTCAGGTTTTAGCAATGAATACCACATGGCTTCTCTGTGAAGAAAAAATTCCATATTTCAGTATTGGGTGTGTAAGGGTGGGAGAAAAGTGTAAGTCCAATATGGTGACCTATAATACAAGGGCTGAAAGCAATATTCTTAGTAATGTCAAATTCAAACTACAGCAAAGATTATATAATTTTTGTCACTATAATTGATTTTTCCCTGTTCAACTTATATTGTTAATCATGATTTGTGGTTCATAATAATGGATCATATATTGT
>JAQZBX010106936.1:0-10702 GCA_029593785.1 Cabassous unicinctus
AGTTGCCCGTCGTTGACTATCCAGTCCAGCACCCGATGAGGCATATTTCTTAAGGAGTCCAACAGTAGCCCCATACCATTTTGGCCCTCCTTTGCAGTGCCTTGCCTTGCACCCAGCGGTACCAATCACAGCATAAGCCAGGAGCATGTTTTTGCAGGTAAACAATTTAAAAAGGAAAGATATCGCTATTATGATTAAGTTTATAACCAGGGTGAAAGAGGCTCCAAGTTCTGAAGTGCCCAGTCCTCCTCCGAGAGCTAAGCACCTCCATTGATGGCCGCCACAACCCCTGAACTGGACACCTCTCCTGCTGAGTGGGCAAGCCCCCACCATGCTGGCAAGTTTTGTGGAGAAATTTGGGGGAGATGGACGTCCAGGCTGGCTATCTTCCTGTGGCTGGGGGAATTTTACCCAGGCCTGGAGGTGCTTGTCTGTCCTGCTCAGAAAGTGCAGTCGGAACCCCATGCTTGCCTGAGCTTCTTTCCGGTCTCTACACATGGTGTTTCCTTCTGATCAGGACAAGGACCGTAAGTACTTCTGTTGATGAGGCTCTTGACAGGTCTCAGAGCACTTTCAAGTTGGCTGTCTCATTTCATGGTCCCAGCCATCCCAGTGGGTACAGGGTAGGTTTTATTAGACCCGTTTTACAGAGGAGAAAGCTGAAATGTGGACTCACCCAGCTTATAAGTGGCACAGCTGGAATTGCAGCCGGGTCTTTTGACTTCAAGTCTAGATTATTCCTGTTCTAGAGCAAGGAGTTTTCCCAGACCTCAGCCCCACCCATGCTGAAGAAGAGTCACCCACTTGGTTTGGTCCCTGGAGCCTGGCTGCTATCAAAGCAGCTGAGGGAGCTGTTGACTTTCTAGATTTCTCTGGCACAGGATGCCCATGAGGAGCCACTTGGGGAGCCTGAATGGAGACAGTGACCTAACAAAAGAAAGGACTGTAACATCCCACCCTTCCCCCAGGGCAGCCTGAGGAGGGGCTGCTGCCCCCTGGGTCTGCTCCATTCCAGCTATTTCTCTGCCACTCTGATTCTCCCCAGGAGGCAGTTTCTCAGGTCTGCCTGTCTGTCCCCTGCCTCTTGCTCCGTCAGTGAAATTCCTTGTTTGCCCTAAGTTGATGGTCCCTGGAGTCCAGGGGTAGAATTCCAAAACAATAATCTGCTCTGGAAAAATTGCTAGCTAAAACGGAAAAGACAGGAACTCACATTTTTTTAATGTAGAGTTTCTTTAACTCCCATTTTAGATATGAGAAAGCAGAGGCTGGGAGTGGTGAGAAAATTATCTGGAGGCTGCACATGGTGGGCTCCCCACTGGGACCCCGAGTTCTGCCTGACTCTGGACGGAGCGCACATACTTTGCCTCCAGTGACTAATTCTTAAAAAACAATTTGAAGCCCTTGGCAAAGAGAAGCCTCCTAGAGGGTGATGCTCCTGTACGCCTTTCCTGGGGTCTGGGAGGGCAGAGGTGAGGAGCAGGGCCTCTCTGCCCCTTCCAGATGCCAAGAGCCCCCAAGCCCAGAGCCTCAGCTCAGGAATGACCTCTCCCCACAGGCGGTCCGGGAAGCACTTGGAATCTGTGCTGCCCCAGCCCCCAGACGCCCCCTCCCCCTCTCTTCCTCTTTCTGCCTCCGCCCCCAAGGCACAGTGGGGAGGAGGCTTCTCCCCATTCCCAGGAGGAGGAGGGCTTCCTGCTGAGGCCCAGCCAGTTCCTTTCCTCTGCATTTCAGGGACACCCAAGCAAGCTCCAGGGTGGCCCCAGACACTGCTTGGGATATTTTCTCGAGGGGGGCTGGGGGCCATGGGGGAGCGAGAGACTGGAGCACTCCCTCGGAGGGCCTCAGGCCTCAGCTGCAGCCCTGGGCAGTGGGCCGGCTGCGCTTGAGGCTGGGGGCAGCCCAGACCTGCCCAGAGCTCCCTCAGCACGCACTTTCCGCTCGCTCACATGCTCCCGCCTTTCTCTCCTCATTCTTGACTCCTGATCCTTGCACAGGCTCTCCAGGCACCAGGTGTGGGGTTGGGATTGAGGGGCGAGGGGCCCATGAGGGGCAGGAGAGTGAGGGCCGGAGACCCTGCCCTGGGCCCGCTGACCAGGTGGGCCGTGTGCCTTGGGTGGCCACTGCCCTACTCAGGGCCTTATCCGTAAACGAGGGCATGGGGCTAGATGGGCTCAGAAATTCTGAGCCTGGGTCTTATGTGGGAGAAAGTGCCTTCAACAGCAAAGTACCCTGGAGTTGGCAAGGGTTAACTGCATAAAAACAGGGTAAGAGAATCCCCGTCACCCAGGCCAGAAGGGACCCCAGCAAGCAGATGAGCAGATCTGTGTGTGTAGCTCCTTGTGCGAGGCCCAGAGGCTGAGCCCCTCATTGCTTCCCAAGACCACCAGCCCCGCCTCTATGAAGAAAAAGCAATTTTTATCAGTGGTGGTAATGAAAAAGAGGGTCTGAAAACAGGAGGTGGAGAGGCCTGTCTTCCGGTGAAAATAGGGGGTGGGCCAAGTTAGCTTTGAGTTCTCCTCAGTGGATGTTAGCCTGTAACCCTTGCCCCGTCCCCCACCTTTAGGCCCTCACCTCCCCCAGGACAGGCTTCAGACCTTGCCTCTGAGCAGGGAGTGATTCAAAAGGGAGCCTCTCTGTGTCCCACTGCCCACAGCTCCACACTCGTCTCAGGGAGGTGAGGGGAAAGCCCAGGGGCAAGAGAGTTGGGGCAGCGATGCGTCCCAGATGTCTGCCTCTCTTCCTGTGGCCTCCCACCTCTTCCCCAGGCTGAGATGACTCTCCTGGTCCTCCACGTACCTCCCCACTACACTTTCTCGAGAGAGAAACCCCTGAGCCCTGCGCCCTTTGCCTGCAGCCCCACGGCCTCCTGGGTGATAAAAGGCAAGAGCAGCATTCTCTCCTGTCCTGCACAGGTCAGGGCAATCCAAGGTGCTCTCTGGGTTGTTAACAACTTCTCAGGAGCTCAGAGCAGCAGAAGCTGCAGCCAGGAGCTGGATGGGGTGAGGCAAGATGGGAAGGGGAGCCTGCTCCAGTCGCAGCAGTGGCCTGCCGGGCTCCACGGCGCGATGCCAGTCCATTCACCACCACACACTTCCCTCCAGAGTGTTTGCTCCACGGGGGCAGGAACCTTGGCTGACTGGCACAGTGCTAGGCACATTCATGAGTGAGGGAATATTAACCAGTCCCCACTCTGTGCCAGGCCTTCCGCCAAGTGCTTGCCATATGCAGGCCAGTCCTTGCAGGAAGGGGTGCAGGAGGGAGAGAGAGTGGGGTAGAATCGTTCCTGGCCCTTGCGACGAGCACCCTGAGTGGGTCAGGTTAAGCAGGCTAAAGATGCTGACAGTTGCCAGGCACCACCTGGATTCACAGGGTCACAGCCCACCACTGACATAATCCACGCAGGAGATGGCAAGGCAGGACTGGAGGGAAGGAAATGGGCCATGAATAGGGCGGGGCACCTTCCCAGAGTACACCTGTTGGCTCAGGGGCTGGGAGGGTGCAGGGGGGTGGCCAGGGGCTGGTGGGCGGTCTCCTGTCCCTGCCCAGGCAAGGAAGGGAATGGCAGGAGCCTGAGAAGGCAGGGTCCCAGGCTGGCCCCAGGTGGGGCCTCCAGGATTCAGGAGCTTTGACGAGCCTCAGGCGCAGCTCTGCTCCCCACAGGCTCTGCCCTCCCCAGAGATCACCCCGACCTCTCCCTCTGCCTTCCCTGCCCTTCTCCTCCGCTCTAGGTGGGTCCTGTATGAGGAGCCTAACTACCGCGGCCGCATGTTCCTGGTGGAGAGGGGCGACTTTCGCAGCTTCACCGACTGGGAGGCCCCCAGCGCCCGCATCCAGTCCCTGCGCAGAGTTGTCAACTTCTTCTAGCCCAGACCTGTCCGCCTGTCTCTGGCCAGGCACCCAGGGACAGTGGCAGTCCCTTCCCACCCCCGGGACCTGGGACAGTGGGAAATAAACGTCACCAAAGTGGAGAGCTGAGCAGGCCTCTGAGTTACTTCTCTTTGCCCTCCAACACTGGGGCCACCGGGTGGGGACACCCCAGTTCCTGTGCAGAGCTGGAGGCTCACAAGACTCCCCAGCCTTTCCCTTTCAGGACTGGGAGAGGCTCCTCTTTCCTTCACCTTCACATTCTTCCCCCCACCCCGGGCTGACGCCTGCCCCCAGGCCCTGCTGAGATGAGCCCTGAGACCAGTCCCAGTCCCTGTTTTCCCCTCCCCCTTTGGGAAAGGTGGAGGAGGGCACTTGATTTGGGGATTTGGGGGTTTGGAAGGAATCTTATAAGGTGATTAGCCTAGCTGTTTCATTTTACACATGAAAAGCCGGTGCCTCAGGTCACTGAGAACACCAGAAGAGGTAGAGCCAGGAGCGGCCCCAGGTTCCCTGCTTCCGGGTTCAGACTACTTTCGCACATCCCCAAGACCCCTGGGCCAGTTGGGGGGAGGATGGGCGAGGAGAGAGGCAGGAGGGAGGGCTGAGAGTGGACTACTGCTGACAGCAGAGGCCCCACCTCTGGGCTGTGCGTCTCCCTGACTCAGCAACGCAGGGCTGCCAGGCCACGTGACCTGCTCTGCTGCCAGAGGCCTGACCGAGGGGTTTTTGTGTGTCTGCATCTCTGGACTGTATCCTCTCAACTTATCTTGTTCTCTGGGTTTATAAGGGAGGCCCCTCTCGCCCACTCACAGGAGCATCCTGTAAGGAAAGAAAGAGAGAAATTAGGGGAGGGCCTTGGAGGGCGATGGGGAGGGGGCCAGCGAGGCATGAACAGGTAGGTTTCCATGGGAATGGAGGGGAGAGCAGACTGCTGGAGAGAGGCTGCCAGGGAGGGAGACTCGGAAGGAGCTTGGAGGGCTGAAAGGAGCATAGAAAGCAACGACTCGAACCCCTCATTTTGTAGATGAGGGAACTAAGCCCTGATGAGGGGCCAGGGCAGAGCTGAGACAGAACCCAGGGCCCTGGGTCCCTCAGCTCGGGCACCATCAGGCCCACACGTGCCACTGGGTGCCAATCGATAGAACTTCTTTGTGGCCTGGTACTCGGTCCACCCTGCTGGGAGTTGTCTTGATCCCAGGAGTGATGGGTCCACACCCCCCACCACCACCACCACCAGGGCCAGAAGGGAGGGAGGAGCCTGTCCCAGGAAGGGACATCTCCAGCTAGGCAGTGAGATTTCAGGGAAAAGGAGGGTCCACTCCCCCAAAACACCACTGCCACTACCCTTCGGTATCCAACATCCACTCCTTAGCAGGAGAAGAAAGGCTTAAAACCAAATCTCCATAGAGAGGGAATTGCTGCTCCTGGGGGTGGTCCAGCTAAGCTCCCGTCCCCTGCCTGGAACCGGAGGGCCCGCCCAGCCTGACCCGGATCCTGTATAGACTGCAGATGTAGAGCAGATGTGTTCATCTGGTGAAGAAGGCTCCGCTGATTTCAGGAGGTAGGTAATGATACCAAATCCTCTCTTAAGGACAGGGCTTGTGAGAACAAAGGGCACTGGACACCCGAGGATGGAAGGTTCCTGGAGATGAGTGTGCCCAAAGATGTCTGCTTCCCAACATGGTTGTGTGAATGTATAGATCACCTGAGGCAGGTTAGCACAGTGGAAGGGGGAAGGTGGCTGAGGCCGGCAGACAACATGGCTGACACCCCATGGCCGTGAGACCCTGCCCGGAAACCTCCTGAGGGATCTCGCAAGACGCTGGCTCTGAGAATCTCATTTGGAACAAGAGGGAAAGTCCCAGATACCCTCAAGAGGCCTCACCATTGGCCCCTGAGAACTCACAGGTGGGGCAACCAATCAAAACAGCAAACAGCTGGGGCCTGCCCCCTACATAGTGAAAGGGGAGGAGGAAAGACTCTAAAAAGGCCTGCCCTGGGGCCCCAAGTGCGCAACTCACTCTGCTATACGCCCGCGGGCCATGCCTTGGACTGTGTAACTTGATCATTTTCTTGCTTCTTAATAAACTCTACTCCCTTGCCTACCCTATGATGTGTCTTTAAACTCTTTTATGCGACATAAGCCAAGAACCTAGAAGCCCAGAAGCCAGAGCCATCCGGTAACACACCCACAAGAGTTCTGACCACGGGTCAAGCTCCTTGTCCAGCTTTGCCTCTGTGAATCCAGGGGTCCCCTGCCCCGCCCCCAACACAGCTGGCCTCCTGCCTGGCCATTCAGCCTCCACCACCACCTCACCACACATCCCGCTCATGGCTTTTGGGGGTATGTGGAGGAGTGTCCTGACGGGAAACAGCCCCATTCCAGGCTGGCCCCACCCCTCAGATCCCCGTGGGAAAATACTTGAACCCTGTTTAGGGCTGGAATTAAGACATGCTGACAGGCTTGAGGGGTAGTGGTAATGGAACTCAGAGTTTAGGGAGGGAAAATAGGGCTCCTGAAAGAAAAAATAAAAAAACTCAAGGGGTTAGACTCTGCAATAGGACCTGAGTATGGGGAAAGAATGATCTGACTGCCCCAGTGGTGTGTGAGGTTATAGTTGACTCAAGTCCCCTGCAGGGGGACACCTACCCCCACCCCCTAACTCCCCATGGAGAGAGAAATGGACAAAAATGAATCATTACGGGCTCATGTAATTCATCTGGGACAGTACCCCCACAGAGAGCCGAGTGGTAAAGATACGGGGGCCCAGGCACCTCTGCTGTGGGATCCCTCTGAAAGGGTTGCTGGGGGACAGCCGAGGCATAGTCAGGAAGTTACATGTGAAACAACCATCCACCCCACCCAGGAAAGGAAAAGGGGCTGCGGCTCTGCGGGTGGGCAGCTAGACCCATGAAGGGCCAGAGGGTGTTCCCTCATGGTGTTCCCTGGACCCAAGTACCCCGAGTCCCTTCTCTCTTTGCTTGCAAATCATAGATATAGGGGTCCCAGAACTCCTTTTACAGTGGGAAACTGAGGCGCGGCAAGGGAAGTGAGCTGGCCACAGTCCTGAGACTTTCCCCCTCCAAACCTCACCTCCCCTTGAAGGCTCAGATCAAGAACATGAAGAAACCTCTACAACAAGACAAACTGCAAAGCAACCCTGTTTACCGAGCTCAAATCTGTGAGCCCAGAACCAATCGCCATTTACATGTAATGTCAGCAAGAGTGTTTATTTTAAATGATGTCCTTGTTTTTAGTTTCTTGCTAGTTGGTTCAGGGAGTGAAGTTTCCTATGTGAACTCAGTAAGCCTTGTCTCCACACGAGGGCATATCCTGCAGCTGAACTGCCACGGGAGGTGCTCCCGTATCTGGTCACTGCAGAGACTGTCAAACCCATCACTCCTCACGCCGCCAGACCAGGTCAGGGAAAGGAAGGTCAACAGTATCCAGCAGGCCCCAGGCCTAGAGTCTCACACTCCTTTTGCCCCTGGTTGTTGATGAGGAGGAGGATATTAATTAATTAATGTATTGAGCACTGACTTTATACCAAGCTCTGTACCAGATGGAATCTACAAGATTTTACTTGTCACATACAATGACATCATGATTATGATACTCTTTTATGATCACTGTTGTACAAATAAGGAGAGGAAGGACACAGCCAGGTTAAGGATTTTGTCCAGGGTCACACAGCTACTAAGTAGCAGGGTCAGGACTCAAACCCTCATTAAAATAATATAACCCCATACTTTAGCACTCTTGTGCTCAAAGCACTGTCCCCTGTACCACTTCATTCAAGACTCCCTGTGGCCTACACGGAAAGGCAGCCAGGCTCTGTTAGCCTGGCTCAGCAAGGGGGGTAGGGGTGGGACGCACTGGAAGGAGCAAAGTTTGCCATCTCCATTCACTTAGGATGTTAACTTGAAGCAAACCAAACAGCTTTTCTAGGCCTTGGGTTTCCTGCTCTGTGAAATGACTACAATAATATCTGCTGTACCAACTTCACAGAGTTGTAAAATATCCAAAAAGTAATACCTGAGAAAGTGCTAGCTAGATATGGGTCATTAGTATTTCAGAGCCTTGATCAAGGTCACGCAGTTTGTTGGGAGAAGCAGGGAGGGGCAGACTGTGTCACAGGGGTTGAGAGCCTGGCCTTTTCCTTCCTAGTATGTGACACTGGACAAGTCACTTTTCTGTGCCTCAGTCTCCTCATCTGTACCGGGGGGATAACAATAGCACCCACCCCGGAGGGTGGTTGTGAGAAGTAAGTGAGAACGGCTGGTGAAGCCCTCAACCCCCAGCCTCAGCCACCTCAGTCCAGTTACCCAGTAGTCACAGGAGGAGCCAGGCCTTAGCAGCCCTTCCAAGTGGGCTCCAGTGGTTTCTCCTGAACTTTGCATCCCGTCTCCAGCTCTGAGGCACAGCAGAACCTCATTAAGTGGTGATTCAATGTTTCACGAAGGGCTTCGAGGCTTTGCACTCCTCGGTGACCTCCCAATCACCCCTGCCCCCTGCGCCCTAATCTGTCCACAAATCTGCTTTTTGTCTGAAAGAAGAAAAACAAGATTCCCACCAAAGCGCTTGTGGGCAGGCTTGTAATTTATCTGAAGTCGGTCCAGGGGGTCGGTGGACCGAGGACTGAGCAAGCACCTTCTGCTATGAGACTCCCAGACCCACAGATGTTTCACATATTTGTCTCCACTCTGTGGTTTGGGGGGCTGGGAATTTCACGGAGTGCATCCCCGTTCCCCTTGGACCCCCCTGCCCGCCGGGCCACTCCCTCCCTGCTGGGTCTCGCAGCTGGCCAGCCCCATGTTGACCAGAGATCGGCATGCGCTTTTTTTCAGGCTCTGTCTGACCACAGGAAAAAATGTTCCCTTTGAAAACCCCGCAGATGTTCTTCCTGGCCAGCAACGATGCGCCAGCAGTGGGGCTGGTCCAGAGAGTTCTGCTCGCCCCACTGCACTTCCCGAGAGCCTTCCTTCTCTGCCCCTCCTCCAGGTGAGCCCAGGTCTCCCCCAGGCAGCCATGTCCTCTCCCCACATTCTTGGCTTGCTAAAGGTTTCCTGTCCCCTGGCCTCTTCACCCCACCAGAGAGAAATCACCTTTGGGGCAGGGGCGTTCTTTGTTCTCAAGAAACTACAACAGATGAAAAACCTTTAGGATGAGGGGCTTGTAAAAGTTTAGCTGCTTGTTGCTGGCACGCTGAGGGCTGTTGCGAACTGCTTTGGGTATCCTGGATCCTGGACGATCTCCTCCATCTTATCTGCCCAGACAGGCCACTCTGTGCCTCCCCGGCACCTTCTCTCTTTACCTGAAGAATCTGCCTGCACACAGCCACCTGCTTATTGATCTCATTTGATTTCCCACGCGATCCTGTGCAGGGCTTTCCTCAACTGACTGCTGAAGGAATCGAACGTGTACAAAGGTGACGGTCCTCGGGCAGCGACACCCGGAGAGACTTGCTCACGCCCAGCCGCTGCTCAGCCACCCACCTCCCCTCCATCCCCCTCCTCCATGAGTCTGGTGGCAGGTCAGTGACACAGGAAGGAGTGATTTTTCTTGCTGCTTGTAAAGCCTGGAACTGTAAAACGAACGTTTTTGTAAACTGGCTCTTGGCTTCCCTGCTGCCTGTGGTTAAGTCCCTCTTTGGAATCCAGTGATTTAAAACAATCCTGAAAAGCCCAGCTGAATCTTTTCCTTGGCATCTGTCCTGTGTTGGGGGGAGGGTGCTTACAGGGTCGTGTCCTTGGAGCCAGCCTGCTGATTTGGAGAAGGCCCAGGCTGGAAGCTGAGACCAAGTCCTTGCTCAAGGTGTGTGGAGGGCGGGTGGGGACAGCCTGAGGGGTCAGCCATGCTAGCTGCGTCTTGGTCCTGGGAACCCCCCAGGGCAGCTGACCAGGCGTTGGGGCGGGGGATAGAGACTGAGGGCAAAGGCTGAGAGTGGGGTGAGCCGTTTAACCCCCGAAGGGGATCCATTTTCAACCAGAAGGTTTACCAATTGTGTGGGGCTGCTCAGGTTGGGGACATGGAGGGGAGTCAAAGCAGGCTGAGGGAAGTGGGCAGGAAGACAGAAGCTAAATCTCCTCTCCACTCATCCTGCCTATCCCCCAAGGCCCAGGGCTCAGACGCCGCCCTTTGAGGTGGATTATCTGCTTTGAGGCTGGAGATGGTTGGCTCTGGGATCCCTTTCCCATAGAGGGGTAGGTTGGCCCCTGACTGGGAAGGCTGCCCCTGGGTGCCAGGCATGGGCAGCAGGATGGCGGGCCCACATCACAGCCGAGCCCAGGGCGTGCACTGCCCATCCAATCAGGCTGCTGAGTCCAAATTCCTTAGTGAGGCTGGCCCGCTTCCCCAGGCAACAGAGAGGAGCCTTCCAAAGCCATGGTAGCCTCTTGAGATGGCAGCAGACGTGAGATAGAGAGGGAGGCTCAACCGCCACTTTACGCAGTCATGGGGTTGGGGGGTGGGGGTCGGATTCCAAGATCAGGGAAGGTGCCCATGTTACTCTAAAATTAGGATAGAAAATGTATGCGAGGAAATCTTTTGGGGAGAGATTTTTTTAAAAGGTAGTGGTTAGCATCCATATCATAATACATAGCACAAATCTTTTCCTCTTTTCTAGAGATGGACTACTAATTGTGCCAAAGCAAGCAGGGAAACAGGATCAGTTCCATAATCCACAGAGTCCAAAAGATAAAAAGAAACTAGTTTCCCAAGAGAAGCACAGCAATTCCTGGGACTTAAGCCAAAGAGAAATTTCTTCCATGGGTCCTCAGGAGGAAGATGTTGATGACTCATGAAGCTGCATCCTTAGTAGGTTTCCTAGGATTC
>JAQZBX010106937.1:0-10703 GCA_029593785.1 Cabassous unicinctus
AAAACTATAGACCAATATCTCTTATATAAATACATGGAACAAATCCTCAAAAAAATGCTACCAAAACAAATGAAGTAGCATATAAAAAGGATTACATATCATGACTATATATATTTTATTCCATGAAGACAAAGGTGGTTCAACATATAAAAATCAGTCAGGTTAATAAAACACCTCATTAATAGAATGAAGAGGAGAAAAACACACAATCATTTCAATTGGTTCAGAAAGGCATTTGACATAGTACAATACAATTTCATGATAAAAAATTTAAGAAAACTAAGACAACAAGCACACATCTTCAAACTGATAAGATTATATATGGAAAACCCACAGCTATTGTCATATTCAATGGCACAAGACTGAAAGTTTTTCTCTTAATGTCAGACACCCGACTAGGATACCTGCTTTAACCACTTCTATGCAACATTACTCTAATATCTATCCAGAGAAGTTATGCAATAAAAAGAAATAAAAGACAACCAAATTGGGGATGAAGTAAAATTATATCTATTTGCAGAGATATTACCATATATACAGAAAATCTCATAGAATTCCACTTAAAAAACTACCAGAACTAAAAATAAAATTGAGCAAAGTTGCAAGGTACAAGATCAACATGCAAAAATCAGTCCAGTATCTATTAATTATCAATGAACTATCTGAAATATAAATGAGGAAAACACTTCCATTTAAAATCCCATCCAAAAAATAAAATACTTAGGAATAAATTTAACCAAAATGTATAGGCTTATACACTGAAAACATTCATGCATAACATACAACCTACCACCAAAGCCTTATATTGTTGTGGAATATTTATTACAATTGGTAAAAGGATATCCATATATTATTATTAAATATATACTGTCGGTTATAATAGGTGTTTCTTTCCCATAAAACCCTATTATTAACATTGCACAGTTGTTATAATTTATGTAAAAGTATTCTCATATTTGTACTGTTAACCACAATATATCATCCACCCCAGGGTTCAGTAAGTTATATAGTCCCATGCCTTGCATAATCCATCCAAAATGTATACTCAGTGGCCATCAGTTTCATTACAAAGTTCTGTTGTCATCACTTCAGTCAATTTTAGAACATTTTCAATACACCAGAAAGAAAAATCCCTTACTACCTTATATCCCCCTATTGTTGAAAATTAGCAATGGTATGGTTTATTGCAATTGATGAAAATATTGGAATCTTACCATTAACTGTAGTTTATAACTTATATTAGTTATATTTCCCATGTATCACCATATTCTTTTCAAAAATTTTTACTTTATTTTTAAAGATGCTTTGTATGACATAAATGTCACATCAAAAATACAGGAGATTCCCTTATAACCAACCCCCTCCTCCTCCCACACTATTCCCGAGTAACAACATCTTTCTTTAGTGCAGTACATTTGTTACAATTGGAGATTACATATTGAAGCATTGCTACTAACCATGATCTTTAGTTTACATTATGGATTACACTGAACTGCACAATTTTATAGTGCAGTTTTGAGCACTGTAGCTTTGTGGGTATGCTTTAAAGCCAGGTAACATAATTCCTCCATATTTCTTTTTCATTTTCAATATATTTTCCAATATGTTCAGAGATGATTGGCCTTGAAAATAAAATTCATAATTGGCTTTTCCAATTCAGTAAAAAATGTGTTTTTATTGGGGTTGCCTCAATCTGTAAATAAATTTGTGTAGAACAGATCTCTTAATGATATTTAGTCTTCCAAACCATGAACATGGAATACTCTTCCATTTATTTAGGTCTTCTTTGACTTCCTTTAAAAATATTGTGTAGTTTTCTGCATACAAGTTCTTTAAATTTTTAGTTAAGTTTATTTCTAGATATTTGTTTTAGTTGCTATTGTACATGAAATTTTTAATATTTCTTCCTCAGATTGCTCATTTTTAGGGTACACAAATGCTACTGATATTTGCATGTTGGTCTTACATCCTGCCACTTTATTCAATTGTTTATCAGCTCTAGAAACTTTGTTGTTGATTTTTCAGGGCATTCTACATATAGCATGTCATCTGCAAATGGTAACATTATTTACTTCTTCCTTTCCAAAAATTTGGGTATCTTTTATTTATTTTTCTTGCCTAAGCATTGCAGCAAGTCCTTCTAACAAAATGTTAAAGAAGAGGGGTGACAGTGGGCATCCTTATCTTGTTCCTGATTTTAGAGGGAAAGCATTACCATTTCACAATTTAATATGCAGTTAGCTGTGGGTTGGTCATGGGCTTTCCTTAGTTGGGAGGTTTTTGATGGCTAATTCAATCTCATCACTTGTGATTGGTCTGTTGAGTTTATCAATTTCTTCTTTTGGCAAAGTAGGGTGCTTACATGTTTCTAGAAATTTGTCCATTTCATCTATGTTATCCAACTTATTGGCATACAATTTTTAAATATATACTCTTATAATTTTCTTTATTTCTGTGGGATCAGTGGTGATATCCCCTTTTTGTTTTATGTATTTGCAGCTTATCTTTTTTCCATTTCTTTAATCTTCTCAAATAATCAGCTTTTTGTTTTATCATTTTTTCCTAGTGATTTTTTAGTTCTCAAGTTCATTTAGTTCTGTTCTAATCTTTGTTATTTCCATCTTACTGCTTGCTTTGGAACAGTTTCCTGATCTTTTTCTAGTTCCTCTAGGTATGCAGTTAGGTCTTTTAATTTTTCTCTTTCTTTTTTTTAACACAAGCACTTATTGCTATAAATTTTCCTCTCAGCACTCTTTTTCCTACATCTCCTAGGTTTTTGATATGCAGTGCTTTCATTTTCATTTGTTTCAAGGTAGTTGAAACTAATTTATTTCCATTTTCCTCCTTAATCCACTGATTGTTTAAGAGTGTGTTATTTAACTTCCATACCTTTGTGCCTATTCTTATTATCCTTATTAATCAACAGCTTCATTCCATTGTGGTCAGAGAAACTACTTTCTGAATTCATTGAGACTTGTTCTGTGACCTAGCATGTGGTCCATACTGGATAATGATCCTTGTGCACTCAAGAAGAATGTATATCCTGCTTAATTTGAGTGTAATATTCTGTATATGTCTATTACTTCTAGACCTTTTTATGTATTAATTAAAAACATGTTATACCCCCTACCACAGATTCAAAGCAATTGATATCTTTAGAACCAAAATCCCTTTTTAAATCTATTCCAAATTTAACTATTATTCCAATTGGCCTTAGAATTCCGCATCTATAAATTTTCAAATTTCATGGTGAATTTTCTCTTTGTGATTCTGTTATTTATGAAAAATTAAGAAAAAAATTTTGAAGATAACTTTAAATTCTTAATTACAAATCAGGATTTCTCTACAAATAAATCTCTGGCATAGCAAGGTAAACATGTGAAGATACTTATCTAAACATTTGCACTTATGTGGATATTTTTTAGCACTAGGAAAAATGATCCCCTGCAAATTGAAAGGGGTAGATACAAAAAAGTGTGCTTACTGTGAGTTCACTTAAAAATAAGTGAGTAAAGATACATGCACATAATTAACTGCTCTGAAAATTTGTGTTTTATTATTTCCTGCAATTCTCTCAGAAACATATAACCAAATCAAATATGGGAATCAGACAGTAAATTTCATAAAATAGACAATTTATTTTTGCACAAAGCTGAAAAAAATTACTTATATCTTTTTTATTATATTTTTATTTTTTTCTAAAATATACTTAAATTATATAAAATGTTACATAAAAATATTAGGAATTCCCACATGCCCCACTTCCCACACCTCCCACTTTTCCCCACATTAACAAATTCTTTCATTGTGTGGTACATTCTGACTATGTGTATCAGGAAACTAACAGAGAGTGGGACTGTAGTATTTATAGAATAAAATCAAATGAAATACAAAATTTGATTCTTGGTGTATCAAATGATAATACATAGGAATTATATTCGGCAAAAAGAAAGAGCAATAATATAAATGACAAACCTTAGTACTGGCTTAAAAATTTTGCATAATTTTTAAACCTCTAACTAAAGAGATAAGGAATATTTCATATTTGTTTTTTATGAAATTTTGTTCATTTGATTTTGAAGTTTCTATTTATTTTTATTATAAAATCCATCTCCTCACAACCAATCTCTTGCTTCAACAATTGTCCAATATTTCATGTTGCCATTTTTAGGATCAAATACAGCCCTGGAACTAAGCTATGTCACTGATGATGTTGCACAAGGGTTACTGGAAAACTTGGCACTTATTCAGGCCCCAATATTTCTTCCATGAGGTTGACAATTTGAAATGTGCCTGTGGGAAAGCAAATTTGGCTACAATTTGATAATATTCAGGACTAAATTAGAGTCCCTAACTCGGGAGAGGTTGGAACATCACCTACAATTAATAGGTGAGATAAAAATCTATCAAAGGTTGGTTTTTGTTCACATTCACCCAGACAAGGTAAAATATTGATCTGGGATGAAGAAGCCTTTCCTTAAGGCTTCAGTTAAAGATGGAAGGAAAATTGTCTCTGATTGATGGGAGCTGGGTTGCAAGGGATCTGATTTCTTCTGTGTCAGATTTCCCCTGTTTCTTTAAAAAAGATACTTGGATTACATAAATGTTACACAAAAAATATAGGGTTTCCCAAATGCCCCACCTCCCACACTTGGCACAACTGCCCACATAAACATCCTTCATTAGTGTGGTACATTATTTGCAATTGATAAAAACATGCTGGGGCTTTGCCATTAAGCATGGACCATAGTTCACATTGCAGACCACACTCTCTCCCACACAGTTCTGCATCTTACATGATGATATAAAATGGCCTATATCTGTCATTGCATAGAATATAGGAGACTCTCATATATCCAACCTCCTCCCCCTTTCTTCCCCCTCCCCACATTAATACCTTTTTATATGTGGATGGCAGCATTGTTATAACTGATATACAAATAGTGAAACATAGCTACTAAACATTGTCAATGGTTTACACTGTGGTTTACATTTTAGATTGTACACTTTTACAGATTTTGATGATATATACCAAGTCCTGTGTCCATCACTGCATGATAATGAAGAACATTTCTACTGATCACTAAATACCCCCTCTTTGATCTATTCTATTGCTGCTATCCTATCCCCCTGGAGCCCATGATGACCCCTGGCTTGACTCGTTGGATGACAAGATTCATAGTTACATGCAACAAGAGGTCTTGATACACCGGTTTGTCCTCCCCTATTAGGAAATACCCTTGTTCTTGAGAGACTGCCACCTGTCTATTTCTGAACAAATCAGTCCTCCCAAAAATGGAAGTCCAACACCTTCCCACTCATTATGTGTGTCTCCACCCACAGATATAACACATTATGACAGAATGAACACCCACACACTCCCTAGAAGCCTGCTCTAGGTGTTCTCTGTCCCAAAAGCTCCCCAACCAACACCTTCAACAAGTGACCCTTCTGTGTCATTTTGCCATAAAAGCATTCCCATTTCTGTACTTTTAAACTCATACCGACATATCCCCAATGCTCACCTGATCCCTCTCCCAACCCTCCTCCCAGTGTCCTAGATCTTCTGATCCACACTTCCCAATCTACCCACCTGTCAACTCTGCACTACCTAACCCAATAATGCCACTACCCTCCTGTCCTATCCCTTCAATGCACAACTACACTATCACTTTATCATAGATTACATCCATATGGGAGATGGTTCACAACTTTCTCTTCTCTTTCAATTTTTTGTAAACCTATCTTATAGACAATAGCTCTCTGAGACTGCTCAACTTCCTTAATTTATATCAGTGAGGTCAGGTCCGGTTCATCCTTCAATGCCTGGCTTGCTTTACTCAAATTATGGTCTTCAAGATTCATCCATGTTATCCCATATGTTAGCACTTTATTCCTTCTTACAGCTGAGTAATGTTCCATTGTATGTATGTACCACATTTTGTTTATCCATTCATCTGTTGATGGGATTTTTTTTCTTTCAATCTGTTTATGTGGTGTATTACACTGATTAATTTTCTTATGTTGAAACATCTTTGCATACCCGGGATGGAACCCACTTGGTCATGGTGTATAATTCGTTTGATATGTTGTTGAATACAATTAGCAAGTATTTTGTTCAGGATTTTAGCATCTAGGTTGATTAGATAGCTTGGTCTCTAATTTTCCTTTTTTGTGGCATCTTTGTTTGGCTTTGGTATTAGGGTAATGTTGACATCATAGAATGAGCTCCGCAATGTCTCTTCTACTTCCATTTTTTGGAGAGCTTAAGCAGAATTGGTGTTAGTTCTTTTCACAACGTTTGGTAGAGTTCACCTGTGAATCCATCTGGTCCTGGGCTCTTCTTACTTGGGAGGTTTTTGATGATGGAGTCTATCTCTTTACTTGAAATTGGACTATTGAGTTCATCAATTACTTCTTTCATCATGTAGGCTGTCTGAGTTTCTAGAAATTTGTCCATTTCCTCTAAATTATCATTCTTCTTGGCATATAATTTTTCAAAGTATCCTCTTATGATACTCTTATTTCTGTGGGGTCAGTGGTTATATCCCCTTCCTCATTTCTTCTTTTGTGTATTTGCATCTGCTCTCTCTTTTTCTTTGTTAGTCTGGCTAAGGGTTTGTCAGTTTTATTGATCTTCTCAAAGAACCAGTTTTTGGTTTAGCTTATTTTTTCCAGTGCTTTTTAATTTTCTATTTCATTTAGTTCTGTTCTAATCTTTGTTATTTCCTTCTTTCTACTTATTTTGGGGTTAGTTTGTTGTTGTTTTACCAATTTCTCCAGGAGTCCAGTTAGGTCTTCAATTATATCTCTTTCTTCTTTTATGATATATGCATTTATGGCTATGAATTTCCCTCTCAGTACATCTTTGGCTGCATTCCATCAGTTTTGTTATGTTGTGTTGTCATTTTCATTCGTTTCAAAGTAGGTACTGATTTACTTTGAGATTTCCTCCTTGACCCACTGTTGTCTAAGAGTGTGTTGTTTAACTTTCATAACTTTATGCCCAATCTGGTTCTCTGGCCCTCAGTGATTTCCAATTTCATTCCATTGTGGTCAGAGAAATTAGTTTGTATATTCTCAATCTTTCTGAATTCTTTGAGAGTTGTTCTGTGGCCTAGCATGTGGTCTGTCTTGGACTATGATCCATGTGCACTCAAGAAGACTGCATATCCCACTGTGATTGGGTGTAACCTTCTGTATATATCTATCAGGTCCTGATCCTCTAATGTATTATTCAGAATCTTTGTTTCATTTTTGATTCTCTTTCAAGATATTCTGTCAAATGGTGAAAATGGTGTATTAAAGTCCCTCACTATAATTGTAGAGGCCACTATGTCTCCACTTAATCTTTCCAGTGTTTGCCTCATGTATTTTGAGGCACCCAGATTAGATGCTTAAGTGTTTATGATTGCTCTTTCTTCTTGAAAGATTAGCCCTCTTAATAATATATAGTGTCCATCATTGTTTCTTACAATAGTTTTGCATTTAAAGTCTATTTTGTCTTACATTAGTATATCAACTCCTGCCTTTTTGGTTGTAGTTTGCTTGTAAAATTGTTTTCCTGCCATTCACTTTCAGCCTCCTTGAATTCCTGGGTCTAATGTGGGTTTCTTGTAGACAACATATAGATGGGACATATTTCCTTATCCATTCTCCCAATCTGGGACTCTTGATTGATAAGTTTAATCCATTAATATTCAGTGTTGTTATTCTCAAGGAATTTCTTACATCAGCCATATTTTCTTTGGGTTCCTGTATGTTATATGTTGTTTTTATTTCACTTTTTGTCTTTTTAGTTGTTCTTACACTCTCCTCAAACTCTCTCTCTCCTGTTTTTTCCTTTCAAACTGTAGAACTTCCTTTAGTATTTCTTGAAGGGTAGATTTCTTATTTGCATACTCTCTTAATTTCTGTTTATCTGTGAATATTTTGAACTCCATCATTTTTGAATGCCAGCTTTGCTGGATAGAGAATTCGTGGCTGGAAGTATTTTTACTTTGAGTACCTTGACTATGTCATACAACTGTCTTCTTGTTTCTATGATTTCACATGAGAAATCATCACTTAATCTTATCGAGCTTCCGTTGTATGTGATGGTTCTCTTTTATCTTCCTGCCTTGTGTATTTTCTCTTTGTCTTGACCATTGGAAATTTGGAAAGTATATGTCTTGGAGAAAGCCTGTTATGATTTATACTGTTTTGGGTGCACTGGCTTTCCTGGACATGTACAGCCATCTCCTTCAATAAGGTTGGAAACTTTTCAGCCATTATTTCCTTCAACACTGCTTCTGATCCTTTTCCCTTCTCTTCTCCCTCTGGGATGCCTATAATGTGTATGTTTACGTGTTTTGTTGTGTCATTTATGTCCGCAAGTCCCGACTGAATTTTTTCTATCTTTTTATCTATCTGTTCTACTATCTGTTTGATTTCACATGTACTGTCTTCCACAACACTTATTCTTTCTTCTGCCTGTTGAAATCTGCTGTTATATGATTACAGTGTCTTTTTGATTTCTTGGATTGTGCCATTCATCAACATCATATTCATTATCTTTTTATTTATGTTTACAATTTCTTCAGTATGTTCTCCCAATGTCTTCTTAATATCCTTAATCTTTTCCTTCACTTCATTAATTTGGTCCATGATATTTGTTTGGAGAGCTTTGATTAGTTGTTCAATGTTCTGCATCTCTTTCTGGTTTTAAGATTTTTTCTTTGGACTGGTCCATGTCTTCCTGTTTCTTAGTATGGTTTTTTAATTTTTCATTGCCCTCTGGTCATCATTTATATTGATGGGTTTATTCAGTTGGTTAGCTTCTCTCTCTGCTCTAGAGTTTTGTTTAGCTGCTCGTTTTGTTTGTGTGTTAAGTTTTCTCTTTGACACTTTGTTCTTATTGTTTTATTTCCTTGGTGTTTTATTTTTTGTTCCCTTGAAGGAAAAAGTTTAAGGCCAGAAAAATAGAAAGAGGTGGAAAAAGAAAAGGATAATAGAAATAATAATAAAAGTTAGAAGAGGGGCTGTATAAGATTTAGTAAAAGTGGATATTTAACTCATGTAAGCAGTGTAGAGTAATAGGAATAAAAACGCAGAGAACCTACAATGGAATGGGAAACTGAACATAGAAAAATATATAGAATGAATTAAAAGGCAAGAATTATGAGGAGAGGGAGAAAGAGAAAACAAAGGAAAGAAAGAAAAAAATTAATAATAAAAAAAAGAAAACAGAATAGACATGATAGAAATATAAACCAGTAAAATTGAGGACTAATAAAAAAAAGTAGAATGTAAGCACCACAACAGAAAGCAGAAGATAGAAAGTGAAGAAAGGAAAAGAGATAATGTTGGTAGACAAAATCAGTATAAACAGAAAATGGGAAATCAAGGAAGGAGAAGCACAGCAAAGAAGAGTCAAGCTAGCAACAAATAAATGGGGGAGGGGGGAAGAAAGAGGAAGAAAATACAAGAAACAAAATAACAATAACTACAAAAACTCCAAACAAACACACAAGCAAGCAGACAAACAAAGCTAAGGAAGAACAGCATTCCTTCTCGGAACCTTGTGGAGACTTTCAGGCTGTCTGTGTTCATCAATCAATTACTCTGCAGGCTTCTCTTTACAGGCTTTTAGGTGAGTTTTAACAAGAAAAGTAAATTATTTTTTTTAAGTAATTTTTTTTTAAATAAGGGACCCAAAAGAAGCTAGTACAAAAACAATGTCTTTGTTTTCCCTGTGCTACGGTATCAGCTGGATGTTAGATATCCCTATGGATCACCACTCTTAGAGGAGTCGGGAATCAAACCACGGACCTCATACATTCAAGGTAGAAATTCCTCCACTGAGCTTCCTCTCCAACTTTGTCAGCTAGCTCTTCAGAAAGCTATTCAGTCACTTTTCCCCAGGAGGATTTTACTATCTTAGGGCACCTGGATTCAGCAGGCTGTATGTGTAAAGCTCCCCTCCCTTCTCCTGGTCAGGTTGAGTTCCCTTTTGAAATCCCTTTTGAAATGGGGCCCTGATGACTAAGTAAATCCACACCAAAGTGATTTTTCAAGCCTTTTCTAGACCACCCCCTCCTCCCAGGGGACCCTAAATTGTGTCTTGAAGCCTTATTAAGAGCTTCCCATTGCCTGACTCCCATAGGGGAGTTGAAATTCTGATAGTTCTCAGTGTGGAACTATTAAATTGGCTGACTCCACTCTCTCTCAAGCCAAGTCTCTGTGTCCCAGGGCAGTTAGGTAAATCAGGCTTCCTCACCAGATTTGCCTCTCCCCTCAGCCTGGTGCCACTTTGGGCTGGCTGGTATGCTTTCCAGAGCTCTAACGGGCTCCAGACAACCAAACTCACAGTAAGGAAACCCCTCTTTGCCCCTTGCCAGAACTCTCCCAAGCTCAGATAATCCTCCTTCTCACTCGGTGGCCCACAGGAGTTGAGGCTCCCTCCAGGTCGATTCCCCAGAGGCTCCTGCTCCATGGGTTCCCAGAGCACCTCACTTGGGCTGGATCCTGTCCCCAATCAGCCATCTTTTGCAAGAGAGATGTTGAGTGCCCACTGAAACTAATGCCATCTTGCTCCTCAGTCACATTTTTAATATTGAGTATATTGGATGTAAAAGAAGATATTGGAATGTTTTTGTATTATGAATTGAATTTTAACTTTTAAATTACCTTTAATAATCAGGAGGAAGAATGGTCATTGGCTT
>JAQZBX010106938.1:0-10703 GCA_029593785.1 Cabassous unicinctus
GCTGTGCAATTGAGAAAACAAGTTATCTGATTCCCATATATAATGGGACAGTCACAGTATAGACATTCCTATTCCAAAGAGATAAATTGGAAGGAAAAAGGAGTAAGAGTCCCAGGCAAGTCTGAAATCAAGCAAGGCCAACACCAAAAATTTCAAAATCTGAGAGTCATCTGTGAATCAATTCTTTGTCCTCAGAGCATGTTGACGTGGCAGAACCACATTTTCCAAGCATATGGACAGTGGTCCTACTCTCTGCAAACAATAAGGCATAAGCCCCACCCTCTCCAAACATTGCAAGGATTGTGAAGCTCTCTGTGAAGCTGAAGGGTAGAATACATCCTCTCACAT
The DNA here is from genome assembly GCA_029593785.1 of Cabassous unicinctus. Classification (NCBI taxonomy): domain Eukaryota; kingdom Metazoa; phylum Chordata; class Mammalia; order Cingulata; family Chlamyphoridae; genus Cabassous; species Cabassous unicinctus. The sequence continues at coordinate 349 of JAQZBX010106938.1, forward strand.
TGCTGTGGCAGTTGAGCTCTCCCTGAACATCTGGACAGATGTCTGCATCCTTCAAATCCTGGGTCAGAAATCCTGCCCTTCCCAAAGTCTTGGCCTGAGATGATCAATTAAGGAGAGACATGTGATTCCATGGTTCTGCATTTGAAGCCATTTTTTCTTTAATTTGTCCTTCCTCTGTCCCTTTCTGTCAGCCTAGCAGTTTTTCTGTTCATACAAAATTCTCAATAACCTTGTCAGTTTTGCATGAGGCTCAAAGGGTCCAAGCTATCAGAAAACAGGTTTTCCACAGTTCTTTCCTAGACAAACACATTTCCAATGCTGACTAGAAGAGAACTTAAGGAGTCTTCCGGAGTGATGGAAATATTCTGCTTCCTTTTCTTGGTCCAGTTTACAGGATTAGTTTCAGTTCATATAAATTAATTTACATTATGATATATGTACTTATCTTTATGCATATTATCAACAATAAAAATTTAAAAGGATACAAAAATCTATTTTTTGTGCCTTTTTAGATAAAGTACTTAAATATTCTTGAATCATTTATCGTCTTGCTTATTCTCCTATTAATGAAACGGTAAATAAATTTTAGCCATGTACTCATTATATATTTGTAAAAGTCAAGTTCTTAACATTTCAAAATTGTAATTTATCACTTTAGTTTGTTTCTCTCAAATTGCTAATTCTCTTTCTCATTCAGATTGATCTTTCTTCATTTCTGTCCTTTTCATTTTTTTCTTAGCTGTGTTTTTTATGGTTACTAATCACTATCATAAGTTTCTAAATTATTCTAAATTTTTGTTTTTTTTTTTATTTCTAGCTTATTTCTGAGATTGTGACTCATGTTATCATAACCTCCTGTGTCTATCATCTAATTTCTGAGATACATGATTTTCTTGAACATTTAACTTTATAAAATTTTCTTTTACATTATTCTAATATATTAAATTATTTACTTGCTTATATATTGCCTTTTTATGCTCTGATGTTATTAAATTTTGGAATATTATTTGGTTTAATTTTTATCCTTTACCACTTCAAATATGATTATATGGAGTTTATTTGTGATTCTTCTATTCCCTTGTGTTTAAATGAGATGGATATTCTATCAGAAGAAGGTACAGATTTAGATTAAGAGTGGGTCACGATAGCTTTTCCAGTTTCTTGCTCAATAAAACACTCTAGTGCTTTTATGATGGACCAACATATTTTCTTAGTGTAAAATTAACTTCATTCTTGGAGAGATGCCCAATTCATTATTATTTCTACCTGGAATTTCTTGAGTTCCACAGCTATACTGGTTTTACCTTCCAAAGTGTTATTCCACACTTAGACATTCTATATTGTATAACAGTATTTCCTGAGATCTACATCTTCTAGAATGTCTTCCCTTGTTTGAAACTTTCCTTTCAGTATTTCTGCTCCACTCAATTCACTTTTGCCCACCTTTTGGTTTTATTCAATTTTAGTTTTATTATTTGCTTCTTTTTTCTCTACTTCTAATGGAAGGCTTACTCAAATGTCTGGTAATCTTTATTGTCTGCTCATGATTAAAAATTGGTTACTGAAATAAAATCTTGGTGATATGTTGTATCCCTTCTTTCAGGTTTTGGTTCTGAAAACTCTTTCAGTTTCTCACTAGGGAATTGGAAATGTTTATCTTATACCCGATCTCATTTGTATATTGGAAGCAGATAACTTTTTCTCTAGATTTCCCAGGTCCACAGACAGAAGGCACTTGTGTCCCAGGACAAAGCACGCCTATAACCAAATTTGATGAGGTTTCTTACTAAGCATTGTTAATGAAATTACTTAAAGCTTTTGGGATACTGTGATGGAATGGATGTATTTTGCATATAGAAAGCACATGTCTTTCTGTGGTCCAATTTGATGAGACTATGTATGAACCCGGGAAAAACATGTTCTTAAATGTAATTCATTCTTGTGGGGGTAAAACCATTGTAAGTAGGGCCTTTTGATAAGGCTAATTCAGATAAGGTAAGACCCACCTCATTCAGGATTTATATTAATCCTGTTATTGGGGTTCTTTGTAAATAGAATGAATACAAAACTAGTGAGGAAACCACAGAAGCAAAATATGGAAGAAATATTCATGACCATTACAGTCCTTGTTTCTATAACTGGTCATGTGGTCAAAGTTTGTAATTATCACTATCTTGTTCTACTACTCATTCCATGTTCCCTTTAAGCTCTGCAAGCACCTCAACTAGCTGTGGTTCATTGCCGGTTGGGGTGACTCAAACTTTCAGTCCTGAAGATTCTGGGCCACTGCTTGTTGCAATTTTCCATTGACTTTAATCACAGGGCATGGTAGTACTAAGGAACACCCTAGGGGATCTCCTGTATTCCAGGAAATCTCTTCTTTATCTCCATTGTGTTGGTGCACTCTTATTTCTCCTTGATAGTCGTTATCAATCACCCCAGACAATACAGTAATTCCCTTCTTTGCCTATTGATTCAGAGGCATAAGGAGCCCAAAGTGGCCAGGTGGCACAATCATTGTTGTGTTCCCTGGTGGAAGCACTCCTCTTTTGGGAACTACGACCTGTAGACCAGCAAAGCTTAAGGTTGCATGGACAGGAAGCAAAAGTATTCCCAGTGAATCAATACAGGTAATAGTGAGTCATACCACTCCCATTCCACCACTTGATTCCTGGGCCTGTGAATACTGGCTATGGGAGAAACAGAACTATAGATTGCACAATTATTTATATTATACACAGCCTCCTGGAGAACATTGCCCCAGCCCTGCCACATACTTGGCACCATAATTGAGTCTTTAAAAGGCCATTCCACAATTCTTTTGATCCAGCTGCTTCAGGATGATGAGGAATATGGTAAGACCAATGAATTCCATGAACGTTACCCATTTCCACACATGATTTGTTGTGAAGTATGTTCCTTGATCAGAAACAATGCTATGTGGAATGTCATGGCAGTGGATAAGACATTTATTAAATCCACTGATGTTAGTTTTGGAAGGAACATGGCATGCAGGGAAGGCAAACTCACATAGATGTCTATTCCAGTTAAAACATATCACTGCACCTTCCATGATGGAAGTGCACAATGTAATAAATGTAGAATGCAATAAACCTGTCACAAGATAGCAGGCTGATCATCTCAGGGAATGCTGCCATATTGGGGGCTGAGTGTGGTTCTCTGCTACTGGCATACTGGGCCCTCAGCAGTGGCTGTAGCCAAGTTAGCCTTGGTGAAGGGAAGTCCATGTTGCTGAGCCCCATACATAACCTCCGTTCCTACCACCATGATCACTTTGTTTATGAGCCCATTGCTAATGACAGGAGTGGCTGGTGAAAGAAGCTGAGTGCTAGTCACAGAGCACGTCATCTTATACACTTGATTATTAAAAATCTTCCTCTGGTGAACATTCATGTAAGACACAAATATGTTCATGTTTTTTGCCCACTCAGAAAGGTCTATCCACATACATCTTCCCCAGACCTCTTTGTCACCAATTTTCCCATCGTGTTCCTTCTAAATCCTTGAACATCCATCCAAACCATTGCCATCAACCCATGAATCAGTGCACAAATGCACCTCCATCAACCCATGAATCAGTGCACAAATGCACCTCCAGCCCTTTCTCCTTCCAAGCAAAATGAACAACCAGGTGCACTGCTCAAACTTCTGCCCACTGGGAGGATTTGAACTTATCACTGTTCTTCAGGGATGTCCCAGAATGAGAGTGCATTGCTGCAGCTGTCCACATTTGGGTGGTACCTGCATATGTGCAGAACCATCTGTAAACCAGGCCCAAGTTTTCTCTTTCTCATTCAACTGGTTTTAAAGAACTCCCCAAAGGACATAGCTGTAGGGTGAGAAAGAGAAAGTAACATGCTAGAATTGGTGACCATGGGCATTTGGACTACTTCCTCATGTTACTTACCTGTGCCTTCAGGTACCCTGCTCAAGTCCTATCTCATATATACCATTTCCACTTTATGATGGAGTGCTGCTCTGGATATCCAGCTTTATGGTTTGGTGGGTAAAGCATTACCCAGCTCAGGGAGTTAGGTTTCATGGTAACTTGATGGCCCATGGTTAATTGTTCATTCATTTCTCAGGTCCAATAGCAGGCCAAAGGATGTTTCTCAAAAGGAAAGTAGTTATCTTCAGAGGATGGCAGGGCTTGTCCAAAATCTCAAGGATCTGTATTGTGATTCTATAGGGGCCTGCCAAAGGCTCCAGATGACATCTTTTTTTGCCACTGAAACCTCCAGTACCATATGGCCCAAGTAGCAGTACAACTTGCACGACAGACTGGACTTGTCACAGAGCCTCCTTTTGTTCCAGTCCCCTCTCAAAACTAACAACTTTTATGGTCACTAGGTAAATGGGCCAGAGTAACACACACAAATGAGGAATATGTTGTCTCTAAATTCTGAAGAGAACACCTAAAAATTGTGCCTCTCTTTTGGTCTTAGTAGGGGCCAGATGAAACAGCTTATCCTTCACTTTAGAAATGCTACCTGTATATTCCTCATATCAATTGACAAGTAGAAATTTTGCCATTGGATGTATTCATCAAAAGAATCAACTTTCACTTAAATGGATAAATGACCTTAAACAAATCAGCTCTGGTTTTCCTGGCAACACTCTTTCCCAGAAAAAGAACCACATATTATAACCTAATGATCAGTCCCTAAATAATTTTTAATTTGAATTTAACATATTTCATAGGGCAGTGGATCAAATATTTGATTTCGGGGAAAGACTTAAAATGATTCAAATATGTAATCCAGTTAATGTAAGGCCTTGTTTCTGACCTTGTGCTGTTAGCAAATCCTTTTTTCCTGGATCTCCATGTGCCCCTACAGGATACTATTTCATTCATGACCAGGTGGCCTGGTCTTGTTTGTTTCAGACTAACACATTATCCAATTTAGGAAGAGTATTTCAAGACCTGTCTATACTTATGTTTTAAAAAAATAAAAACATAAACAAACTATAATTTTATAAATCATTAGGGCTAGAAATTTAAACTCAGATGTGAGGTACAAAATGAAGCCAATCAATTTTTCAGGCACAGGATATGAATTCCTGACACTGTTTCTTTTAACAATCAGAGCAGTGTTCCCATTGGTGGGAATCATAAAAAAAGTAAACACAGCAATAAACTTAGCACCACCTCTGCCAAAATAAGTAATGATACATCCCTGCCCTAGATGGAAAGCAGATCAGCCTCAATTCATTGACACAAGCAGTGATGGACAATTACATTGATCTAGATTTCTTTCTTTTTAAAATTTATTTTATTTTTAAAGAATTTTTAGATTACCTAAATCTTACATTAAAAAATATAGGGGTTTCTCATATGTCCCACCCACTGCCCCTCCCAAACTTTTCCATTTAACAACATTTTTCATTAGTGTGGTACATTTGTTAAAATTGATGAACACATATTGCAGCATTGCTACTAACCAAGGGTATAGTTACATTAGAATTTTTATTCTGCTCTGCACAATTTTATAGTTTTGACAAAATGTATTATGGTCTGTATCCATCATTGCAATGTCATGCTGGAAAATTCCAATGTCCTGAAAATGCCCCGATGTTAAACCTATTCTTCCCTCTCCTCCCCTCAGAACCTCTGGTCGCCACTGCCTGTATATCAATGATAAAAGTTCTTCCATTGCTACAATACTAATGTCTGTAATAGAATAATAAGTATACTTTAGCCCATTGTTCATCTCCCAATCTTGAGGATTTGGGGATGGTGATACCCACTCTCTTTCTAACTGAAAGAGGGCTTAGATTCCAAGGGGAAGATGGATGGAACTATTTTCTTAGCAGTTGCAGACACTCTCTGTTACTTGGGATGGGTGTTGTCCATCATCATCTTTTTGTTAGTTGTCCTGGGTGATACCAATGAATTGGAGAGTAGGTGTGACAGTTTGATGAATTCCAACAACAAATACTGATTATATTTGTAAATTGGTTTGTTCCTCTGGGCATGTTAGATTGTATTGGATTCAGAGGTTTCACTTTTACTTGATTAAATTATGATTCAGGATTTGATTGGACCATGTCAATAGAACATTGACTCCATGGCCCCTTGGTGGACAGGGACTCACAGAGAAAACCACATGGCAGAACAGACAGTGGAGTTTTGCTGCTGGCATTTTGAGCTGGAGCCCCAGGAAGTAAACACGCAGGAGAAGAACACAGAGAAGTAGATATGTGAGAAAAGAAAGAAGGCTCCATTAGACATGGCAGAGGCCCTGGAAGAGAGACAAGCTGTTCACCTGACAGTTTACAGCTGGCCTTGTGAAGAGAGTGGAGCACCTGAGCTTGGAGAGGAATGAGCCCCAGGAGAGAGATGAGACTTACCCCAGCCTACAACTGATATTGGAAGAAGCTAGGACCATGAAGCCTTAAGATGAATAGGAAACCTGAACCCTCTCAGAGACTGGCAGCCATCTTGCTCCAACATGTGGCAACAGACTTTGGTGAGGGAAGAAATTTATGCATTATGGCCTTGTGAATGTAAGCTTCTACCCCAAATAAATACCCTTTCTAAAAGCCAGCAGATCTATGGTACTTGGCATCAGCATTCCTTTGGCTGACTCTACTGTAGGTATTGCAACACTGCAAAGATTCAAGGCTCAACCAGCAGATGAAGAGACCAAAGATTTAAGTCTCAGTTACATATATTTAACAAGTATAGTGCTATTTATAGGTTCAGATAAGTGGGTCCATGTGTAGGGAAACTATAAATGATTCTAACCCTGTTATACTGGGGAGCATAAATTCCAAAGTATGGCCCACTCACAAATTCCTGAACTTGTCTGTCCTGCTTATAGTGTCTAGATGTCTCTAGAGCCCTCAGGAGCCCTGCTATTTGAGGCACTGTTTACTGTGGCATTAATAAATCTTGCTGAGACATGCATAAGCAAAACCTCTAGAATGACCTTCCAACTCACTATGAAATCTCTTAGCCATAAAAACTCATTTGTATTTAATATTTCCCCCTTTTGGTCAAGGTCTTCTTCCAGATGCATTGCTAGTTGGTTCTTGGTAATCTCTCAGTGCCAGTGTAGCAGTTTGATATTGTTTATGAATTCCAAAAGTAGATATTGGATTCTGTTTGTAAACTGGTCTGTCTCTTCTGGCATGTTAGATTATATTGGATTCAGAGGTTTCCCTTTTTCTTGATTAAATAATGATTAAGGCTTTGATCGGGCCACATCAGTAGGACGTTGCATCCTTGGCCCCTTAGTGGGCGGGGGAAAAGACATGGCAGAGAACAGAGCTTTAAATTTTGATCCTGGAGCCAGGAAAGTAAGCAGACAGAGGAGCTTACTCTGGTCGTGAGGAAAGAGAGAAGGCCCCATTAGAGGACCCGGGAAGAGAGACGAGCTGTTCGCCTGATGGTTTGCAGCTACGGAGATCAGAGCCCTGAGCAGCTGAACCTGGAGAGAAATGAGCCCCAGGAGAGAGACCAGACTTAACCCAGCCTACAGCTGATATTGGAAGAAGCTGGGACCACAGAGACTTCAGAGGAAGAGGTAGGTTGAACCCTTGCAGGTGTTGGCAGCCATCTTGCTCCAACATGTAGCAAGAGACTTTGGTGAGGTAAGTAACTTATGCTTTATGGCCTAATAACTGTAAGCTTCTACCCCAGATAAATACCCTTTTTAAAAGCCAACAGAATTCTGGTATTTTGTATCAAAACCCCTTTGGCTAACTAATACAGTGAGGGAGGCTTATCCCTGGGAATCATGTTGCATGCTGAGGGGAAGGTAGTACATTTATATGCTTAGTTTGGCTTTGGGAGAGATCACATTTGAGCAACAAGGAGGCTTTCAGGATGTAACTCTTAGTCAATATACAATACTAGGCTAAGTTTCAAATTCACAAGAAAAGGTTCATAAGTACAATTATCAATATCAAGGGCCTGGTGTATTGGTCTGTCTTCCTTCACTAGGCACTGCCCCTATACTCAGGGGATTCTTTCCATTTTATTAAAGAATGTAGTTTTTGGTTCATGTGTGGGTCTAAACCCACTGAGATAATGCCCCATGAACACCTGAACATATTCATATGCCTTAGAAGCATGCCCTAGGTTCACCTTTCCCTACACATCCCCCATCACCAACACTCTGCACCAGTGATCCTCCCATGCAACAGTTGTGAATCTTCTGTGACCCAAAACCTCTCTAAAAATGAAGCCAAAAAATAACCAAATAAAATTAATAAGGAAATGATATAACAATTTTAAAATAACAAGTAAAATACAAAAATAAAAAAATAAAAAAATTTAAATATTGAAATAAAAAGTATTTCATACATTGTGTCTTTTCATCATCTATTATCTTGTATATACAGTGACAATTAATTCTGCATGTTCTCCAGTGTCTTATTTTATTTTATTTTTTGTATCTTCAAAGACGCTTTAGGTTACAGAAAAGTCACCTATAAAATATAAGCAATTCTCATATACTCAACACCTTTCCCCTTTTCCACTCTCACCTATTAATAACATTGTATATCTGAATGGTATACTCATTACAATTGATGTACAAATATTGAAGCATTGCTACTAACCATGGTCAATAGTTTACATTATGGTTTATATTTTGTACCATACACTTTTGTAGGCTTTGACAAAACTTAAAATGGCCTGTATCCATCATTGAAAGATCATGCAGAACTTTTCCAATGTGTAGAAAATGCCCTATGATCCATCTACTCTATTCTTCCCTCCCACTCCCTTCAGAATCTATGGTAAACACTTAGCTTCAATTTTCCAAGAGTAAGATTTATAGTTACTTGCAATAATACTGAAAGCTTGACATAGTCATCTGTGTTCTTTTATTAGGAACTGCCTATATTCTTGAGAGATTCTTGTCCTTCTAATTGAGAAGATTGCAGGATCCAGGATGGGAATTTAATATTTTCTTGTTTATTTTGTAGATGACACACTGTGAGAAGATGAACACCTGCATATTCCATAGAGGCATGCACCAGGTTCTCCCTTTCCTGCATGTCTCCCATCATTCAATGCCTTACTCCAGTAGCCCTCCCGTGCCATATTTGCTAAAAGAACATTCCCAGCATTGTAGTTTTAACCACAATCTACAAATCCACAGAGTTCACCTGCTCCTTTCACCAGCCCTCCCCCCAGTTCCATGGATGGTCCAACCCAACTCCCAACCATACTCCCCCTCACAGACCAGCACCGCCAAACCCAGTAGCATCACTGCACTACTCTCACACCCATCCACTGCCCTATCACAACCTTCCACCTTCTTGTAGATTTTGCCCATATGGGCATGAGCTCAACACCCTCTCCTCCCTTTCTGTCTCTTGTTAACTTATCTTCTAGACTCTATTTCTGGGAGTCTGCTCAATTTGCTTAAGTCATATCAGTGAGGTCATGAAATATTTGTCTTTCAGTGACTGGCTTACTTCACTCATCATAAGGTCTTCAAGATTCATCCTTTTATCATGTGTGTTAATACTGCATTCCTTCTTATAGATGAGTAATATTCCATTGTATATATATACCACAGTTTGCTTATCCATTCATCTCTTGATAAACATTCGGGTTGCTTCCAACTTTTGGCAATAGTGAATAATGCTGCTATGAACATTGCTGTGAATATATATATTCATGTCACTGCTTTAAATTCTTCTGTCTATATACCCAGCAGTGGGATAGCTGGATCATATGGCAGTTCAATAGTTAGCTTCTTGAGGAACCACCAAACTGTCCTCCATAATGGCTGCACCATTCTACATTCCCAAGAGCAGTGCATAAGTGTTCTCTTTCCTCCACATCCTCTCTAACACATGTAGTCCTATGTTTTTTAAATAACTACCAGTCTAATAAGTGTAAGATGATATCTCATTGTACTTTTGATTTGCATTTCCCTAATAGATAGAGCTGTTGAATATCTTTTCATGAACTTTTTAGCCATTTGTATTTCTTCTTTGGAGGAATATCTGCTCAAATCATGACTATTTTTAAAAGGGGTGTTTGTCTTTTTATTTTCAGTATGTATGATATCCTTGTATATGCTGGATATTAGACCCTTATCAGACAGATGGTTACCAATTATTTTCTCCCAGTGTGTATGTTGCATTTTCATTTCTCGAAAAACTCCTTTGAAGCACAAAATATTTTAATTTTGAGGAGCTACCATTTATCTATTTTTTTCTTTTGTTGCTCATGCTTTGAGTGTAAAATTTATGAAACAATTTCCTACTACAAGATCTCAGAAATGCTTCCCTACATTATCATCTAGGAGCTTTATGGTCTTGGCTCTTATATTTAGATCTTTGATCCATCTTGATTTCATTTTTGTATA
>JAQZBX010106939.1:0-10690 GCA_029593785.1 Cabassous unicinctus
GGCCCCGCCGAGCCACGCAGCAAGATGATGACATAACAGGAGAGTGACACAAGGGAGACCCAAGATGAGACGCGCCGAAAAACCAGGAACTAAGGTGGCGCAGGTGGTAGGACGCCTCTCGACCACATCGGAGTTTCTCAGGATCGAATCCTGGTGAAGACAGGAGTAGAAGGATGAGAAGAAAGGGCAGGAAACAGACACAGAGAATTGCCCAGCGAATGGACACAAAAACAGCAAAAATGGGGGGGTGGGAGGGGGGTAAAAATGGATAAAAGTAGGTAAATAAATAAATAAAGCTTAAAAAAAAGGAAATCTAGGGTATTATAACATAATGAACCCTGGTGAAAAATGAGTATCGTTAATAGTGTATATATAAGAATGTTTATCTCTGAAACAGAGCAAATGCATGGTAATGTTACAAGATGTTAATATCAGGGTGGTATTTGGGCAGAAATACAACCAAAGCAAACTATGAACAGTAGTGTATTACTATATTAATACTATATTAATAACCTTCCATCAATGGTAAAGAAAAAAAAGTATGCTAAGTGAAAGAAACTAGACAAAAAGTACTACAATACTGTTTGACTCCATCTGTACAAAATGTAAAAACAAATAAATTATTATTGGAGTAATGAAATGCTCTAACATTGATTGAAGTGGTGAATGTACAACTCTGATTTTACCAAATGTCATTGATTGCACACTTTAGATGGAGTGTATGGTTTATGAACATATTTCAATAAAATTGAAAAAAGTACAGTTTTAAAAGAAGATTTTACTTAAATTCAGAGCAAAATATTTAAAAATTACTGTTTAATTATGCCAAAAAGCTTTTCTCTCTACCTGTGCTTGGCTTCTCCCTTCTAGAGTCAATTTCTTGAGCATAGAAAGGTAATTTCAGCATAAGCAAAAACATGGATTTGAGTAGTATTGTTAGCATAAAAGAGTGGTATATCTACCTAATTAAAGTTAATTCATGTTTCTTAATCATCATGTAAGAACTAAACAATTGAAGATAATTTTGGCATGGGGAATCAGAATATAAGTTTAATTACATTATTTTATTTTGTATTTTTAGACTAGTTGTGAAGAGAAATAATTTCCAACAGAAAACTGGAAGTATTTTATTAATTCGTAAAGAGCAAGAATCCCTGACTTTCTCCTGACTAGGAGTCTTGTTTGATTTTTTTCAAGTCTTATTATTTAAGGGGTGGAAAATGGCAGGGTATGGGGAAAGACATTGGTTTCAGAAACTGATTGTGCCATTCATTAATGGAATGTTGTATCCTCTGGCTGAGTTCTCTGGTTTTACTTATGAGCTATGAGGATAGATGCATGGGTCTGGCAGGTATGACAGGAGACTGAATTCCTTTTGTTTCTGGTTAAGATGGAACGAAGGCTCTTGGCAGTAGTGCCTTCCTTATCAGAACTTTGGGGTCTGCAGTTGGCAAGTGATTTCTTGGTCCCTGGTCTTTTCACATGGGATTCCCTTTCTCTGGAGTGCCCTTCTCTGCCTTCACCTGGCAAAATCTTACTCATCCTTTAGGCATTACCTTTTCAGGAAGCTTTCCCCACTCCCTGCAGCAAAGAGTACCAGTTATCCACCAGAATCCTTTCTCTCTTTCTATAGTAGCTGCAGCTGGGTCGTGGCAGTCCCTTTAGCCCTCTTTGCAACTAGGTGTGGCTATGTGACTAAGCTTACTAAAAGAATGTGAGCAGAAATGATGTGTGCACTTTCGGGTCTGTGTTTTTAATAGGCCATGCATGCCTCCTCTCCCTTCTCTTTCCCCCTACTGCTGGCTCAACCTAAATATTGTTGAAACCCAGCTTTGACTATGTAGATGAGGCCTATATCCTAAATCAGTGCCAATCAAAGTGTGGTCCACCAACCAGATAGCTTTCTTGAATTGTTATTGTTCCATGCTGAGATAAGGAGTTATGTTTAGTTCAGCTGACATTGTTTTGTACTAAGTCTTTATCCATGGAGCGTGTTGATCTATATCTCCTTATAGACTGGCACCTTCAGTAGCACTGCTCTAGGAGATGGTGGAGAACCAATGTGGAAAGAATCTGGGTACTTCCACTGCAATGAGTAGAGTTGCCTGCAGATTTATAATACTTGATCTTGATTGTTATGTGAAATATAAATAAACTTCTCTCTTGTTTGTGCCATAGAAAAATTACTGGAATATTTGTTACGGTAGCTTACCCTGTGCCCCAAATAATAACATGCCTGCCTCAGTCTGATTTGAATCCCCTCTTCTTTCGTTCTATAGCATCCAGTACATATATCAGTTAGTATAGACCACAGTGTCTTATATTTTAAGTTACTTGTCCATCTCGCCTGTGAGACATCAGGCTCCTTTAGATCAGGGCATTGTCTAATTTGTCATTGTGACTTAGTGACTAGGATAGTGCCTGGTACATAGTAGATACTCAATAACATTTGATGCATGACTGTACGCATGCTCATAGTAATAAATATATGGTATAAAAAGGAAGTACCGTGAAGGAGACATAAAAGGAGCAATCAGATGCATATTGTGAAAGTGGGATCCCTAAGACTGAGATTTGAGAATGTCCAAAAGGACCCTGGTCCATAGAATAAAAACGAAGTCTAAGAAGCATTAGGACAAAAGAAGAGGCCCTCAAGAACAACTGTTCTAAAAAAAGTAATTATATTCCTCTTTGAGATATGCATGTATGAATATTTAGTATACTTTTATTTTAGGTAAGAACTGGATACTTTTATAAGAAGGCAAATAAAGACTCCTAATATAAGTTGTAAATACTCTGAGATTTCAGAAGACTGGCCCTCTGCCAAATCCTCAGAAGACTACAGGTTTTTATTTTAAAGTGAAACCAGAGATGCTCAAGATTTGGGAATATCAGATATAACAGAGATCCTGGATGAGGCATCATACTCACAGCAGTGGGATTAAGGGAAATTCTACATATTGAAAGGCAAAATCCTTCTCCCCCTCTTATGTTATTCTTCGTTCAGAAACTGGCTGCCTGGCATTATATTCCTGCACCCTTTACTGGAGATTATAAGATTCATCTTTGGAGTCAAAGAAAAGACCTGTATATACTGACATTAGAGGGTTTCTTAATGAGATAGCTGTGGAAGCCTGCTAATTGACAAGTCAAACCCACACATGGCACATGCAGAGCTTGCAATTGGCTTTTTTCCGTCAATAAACTTTTCTTTAGAACAGTTTTAGATTTACAAAAAAATGACAAAGATAGTACAGAGAGTTCTCACATCCCACACCCAGTTTGCCCTATTATTAACATCTTATATTATTAGTATGGTACATTTCTTATAATTAATGAAACACTATTGATACATTATTATAAACTAAAGTCCATGCATTATTCAGATTTCCTTAGTTTTTACCTTATGCCTCCTTTCTGTTCCAGGATCCTATCCAGGAACCACATTACATTTAGTTGCCTGTCCTTAGGTACCTCTTGGCTGTGACAGTTTCTCAGGCTTTCCGTTTTTAATAACCTTGGTAGTTTTTTTTTTTTTTTTTTTTTTTTATTTATTTATTTATTTATTTATCCCCCTCTTGCTGCTTGTGTTTTACTGTGTCCATTCGCTGTGTGTTTCTTCCGTGTCTGCTTATCTCCCCCTTGCTGTGAGGTCCTGCTGCATCAGCCCACCGCGCTGCGCGGGCCAACCTCTCACAAGGAGGCCCTGGGAAGCGAACCCGGGGCCTCCCATATGGTAAACGGGAGCTCTATCCATTGAGCCACACCCGCTTCCCTAACCTTGGTAGTTTTGAGGATTTCTGGTCACCTATTTTGTAGAGTGACCCTAAGCTAGGATTTTTCTGAAGTTTTTTCTCTTGATTAGATTGGGGTTATGGGTTTTTGAGAGGAAGACCACATAGATATCAAGGGTATCTACTGTCAACATGACTTATCACTGTTCATGTTGACCTTGATCACCTGGCTGAGGTAGTGTTTGTCAGATTTCACCTTTTTTCTCCTTTTCCATACTGTACTCTTTGAAAAGAAATCACTATGTGCAGCTCACACTTGCGGAGCAGGGATTTATGCTCCCCCTCCTTGAGGGTCGAGTATCTACATAAATTATTTGGAATTCTTATGCACAGGGGATTTGTCTCTTCCATTTATTTATTCAATCATTTATTTATATCGGTATGAACTCATGTATATTAATTTTATCCTTTGTGTTATAATCCACTACTACTTTATTCTTTATTTTGTTGTTCAAATTGTTCCATCTTTGGCCATTGGGAGCTCTTATGATGTATCCTCATTTTTTTTTTTTTTTAATCCTTAATTTCTGGCAGTATTGATTCAGAATAATCCAGACTCATCTTGCATATTTCCTGCCCCATTCCTACAGCCATTCTGCCAAAGAGTCAGGGTCTATATATATATATATATATATTTAAACAGCTTCATTGAGCTATAATTCACACATTTTAAGTGCACAATTCAGTGGATTTTAGTGTATTCACAGATATGTGCAACTATCACCACAATTTTAGAACATTTTAATCACCTCAAAAAGCACATCCTCACCAACACTTGTTATTAACTGACTTTTTTTCTTCTAGCCATCATACTGAGTGTGATGTGCTATTATTTTGTGGTTTTAATTTGCATTTCCCTGATGGCTAATGATGTCAAGCATCTTTTCATATGCTTATTGGCCATTCGTATATGTTCCTTGGAGAAATGGCTATTGAGAGTCTTTGCCCATTTCTTAATTGGGTTATTTGCCTTTTTATTATTGAGTTGTCCAATTGTCTTTTAGTATTTCGTTTGTTAAATGAATGGGTTTTGGGGGAATCCTCCAATGTGAAAGACAGTGACCAAAACACAAAAATACGTAAAACGAACTTAGAGGAAATAGCTAATACTGAAAACAGAAGAAAATTTTTTTTAAAAAGTATGAGCGAGTGTCTCAGAGGGGGAAGAGAAGAAATCATATTCATGAAACAAGAATGCCCTAAAAAGGATCAGAAAGAGAAAGTACCCTGGAAATTTAAAATATGATTATTTGCTGTATTTAAAAAGTTTTTAAAAGTCTCAAACCTTATAGAAAAGTAGCAGGAATAGTACAAAGAACTTTATTTCTCTGAACCATTTGAGAGTAAGTTGCTAGATGCATGCCCCATCACCACTAAATGGCTTACAGTATTTCTTGCAAATAAGGACATTCTCCTACAATAACCACAATGCAGCCATCAAAACCAGGGAACTAATGTTGATGCATTACAACCATATCATCCTCAGACCCCATTCAAGTTTTGCCATTGTCCCAATAATGTCCTTTATATCAAGAAGCTCTGCTTTAGAATCACATGTATTTAATTGTCATGTCTCTTTAGTTTCTTTCAGTCTGGAACAGTTCTGCAGTCTCTCTTTGCCTTTCTTCATCTTGATACCTTTGAAGATAACAGTAGTTATTTTGTAGAATGTCCGTCAGTTTGGGTTTGTCTGATGTTGCCTCATGATTTGATTCAGGTCATACATTTTACCTTAAAACTTTTTATTTTGAGACATTTTGAAACTTCCAGGGCAGTTGCAAAAATAGTAAAAAACCAATACAGAGAGCTCCAACATACTCCACCCCCAGATACCCAGATCTGCCAATTTAACATTTTACCACATTTGCCATATCATTCTGTCTGTCTGTCTGTCTCTGTCTGTCTATCTATTTATCTGCCTCTCTGTTTTATGAATGTTTGAGAGTAGGTTGTATACAGCATGCTCCTTGAACATATAATACTTTCATGTACATTCTCTAAGAACAAGGATGTTCACTTAGGTACACACCTTAGATACAGTTATCATCAAGTTCAAGAAATTTCATATTGATATAAAGCTAAACAGTCTATATTCCAATTTTTTCATATACCATAATAATATCTTTTTGAACATTTTCTCCTTTATTATTAAATCCAGTCCATGATCATATGTTGCATTTGTCATTGTCTCTTTAATTGCCCCCCCCTTTAAATTGTGGAAACATATATACAACATATAAACTTTCCCATCTCAACCACGCCCAGGCATACCATTTGGTGGGATTAATTATATTCACAATGTTGTGCTATCCTCAACACCATCCATTATTAGAACTCTCACATCAAACCAAACAGTAACCCTATACACTTTAGGCATTAACTACCCAATGTCCTTCTCCTCTGCCCCTGCTCCTGTTAACATGTTCTTTACTTTCTGTCTCTATGTGTTTTCATATTCTAGCTATTTCACATAAGTAGAATCCCTTTGTGCCTGTCTTATTTCACTAAACATAATGTGTTCAAGATTCATCCATATAATAGCATGAATCAGAACATCATTCTGGAAGAGAAAAACCACATGATCTTCTCAGTTGATGCAGAAAAGGCGTTTTACAAATCCAACATCCTTTCAGGATAACAACACTAAGGAAACTATGAACAGAGGATAACTTTCTCAACCTAATAAAGGGTATTATGAACAACCCACAGTAATGATCATACTCAATGGTGAAAGACTAAAAGTCTTCCCCTAAGATTAGGAACAAGACAAGGATACCCACTCTCCCCTGTTTTTCAACATTCAAAGTTCTGGTCAGAGTAGTCAGGCAAGAGAAAGAAATAAAAGGTATTCAAGTTGGAAAGGAAGAAGTAAAAATATCTCTATTTGCAGATGTTATGATCCTATATATAGAAAATCCCAAACAATGTACAAGAAACCTACTAGATGTAATAAATGAATTCAGTAAAGTTCATGCAGAATTGCAAGGGGCTCCAAATAGCCAAAACAACTTTGAAAAAGAAGAACAAATTTGGAGGACTCAAAATTTCTGATTTGAAAACTTATTACAAAGGTACAGTATTTAAAACTGTGGAACTGGTATAAGGATAGACAAATAGATCAATGGAATAGACATGAAAGTTCAAAGATATATCCATACAACTATGACAGGTTGTTTTTTGACAAGGGTCCTAGTCCATTCAGTTGAGAAAGAATAGTCAAGAAATGGTGCTGGTACAACTGGAAATCCACATTCAAAAGAATGAATGTGGACCCCTACAACTCACCATGTACAAAAATTAATTTAAAATGGATTAGTGAGTAAATATAAGAGTTAATATTATAAAATTTTTACAAGAAAACATAGGGAAATGTTTTCAGTACCTTGTAGTAGGCAATGGATTTTTAGATTTTACATCAAAAGCATAAGCAACAAAAGAAAAAATAAAACGGACTCCATCAAAATTAAAAACTTTTGTGCATGAAAGGACATTATCAAGAAATTGAAAGTATAGCTTACACAAAGGGAGAATATATTTGGAAGCCATGTAACTGTGTCCCTGGTGGTTTGAACCTGTATGTTCCTCAGAAAAGCATGTTCTTAAAGTTAATATATTCCTCTAGGTATGAACTTATTGATAAGGGTGCTTCAGTTAAGGTGTGATCCACCTTAATCTTAATGTGTCTTAATCCTCTTTTTGGAGTCCTTTATAAACGGGTTGAATAGAGAGAGAGAGAGAGAAAGAGAGAGAGAAAGAGCGAGAGAGCGAGAGAGCGAGAGCGCGCCATGGAATTAAGAAGCTGAATGCAATGAAATCTGTGAGAGAATGGGGAGACCAGATTCTGCCATGTGCCACTCCCTGTGATAGAGGAGCCAAGGATTGCTGGCAGTAGGTCGTCCCGAAGAAAGCAACTCCTTGATGATGCCTTGATTTGGACATGCTCATCACTTTAAACAGTAAGCTAATAAATTCCCATTGTTTAAAGCTAACCCATTTCATGGAGTCTGCTTTGAGCAGCCTAGGAAGCTAAAACAGGGTGTCATATTCAGAATATATAAAGAACTCCCAAAACTCCACAACAATAAGGCAAACAGCCCAATTTAAAAATGGACCAAGGATTTGAATAGATCTTTCTTCAAAGAAGACATTTACGTGGCCACTAAGAATATGAAAAGATGTTCAGCATCATTAGCTGTTAGAGAAATGCAAATTAAAGCTACAAAGAGATGCCACTTCATACCCATTATGACTGTTGTTTAAAACAAACAAAAAACAACTGAAAACTATCCAGTTTTGGAGAGGATGTGGATAAATAGGAGCACCCATACATTGTTGGTGGGAATGTAAAATGGCGCAGCCACTGTGGAAACTAGTTTGGCCATTCCTCAGAAAGTTAACCATAGAATTACTAAATGATCCGGCAGTTCCACTCCTAGGAATATACCTCAAAGAAGTGAAACCAAGGACTTGGACAGATATTTGTACACCAATAATCATCGCAGCATTATTCACAATAGCAAAAAGATGGAAATAACCGAAATGTCTATCAACAGATGAATGGATAAACAATTGTGTATCTATACAGTGGAATATTGTTCAGCCATTAAAAGAAGTGAAATACCAGAACATGTTACAGTATGATGAAACTTGAAGATACCATGTTGAGTGAAATAAACCAGACACAAAAAGATAAATAATTGTATGATTTCTCTTGTATAAATACTTAGAATAAGCAAATTTATAGAGCCTGAAAGCAGAACAGTGGTTACCAGGGATGGGAGCAAGGGGAGTGAGAAATTTTTGATAAATGAATATGAGTTTTAGTTTGAGGTGATAAAAATAGCCTAGAAATAGATACAGGTGAAAGTTGCATAAAATTGTCAATGTACTTAATGTCAAAGAACTGTCCCATTTAAAATGGTTAAAATTATTTTTATATTATATGTATTTTACCACAATTAAAAATAAATAATTTTTAAAAATTTATATATTAGTTTTCAATTAAACAAAGTGTATGAAAAAGCAAGGTGTAAAATATCAATTGGCCATAGATGTGTGGGTTTATTTCTGTGCCCTCAGTTCTATTCCATTGGTCTATATGTCTGTTCTTGTGCCAGTACCACACCCCTTTGATTGATTTAGCTATGTAATAAGTTTTGAAATTGGGAAGTGTGAGTCCTCCCAACTTTTTTCTTTGTTTTCAAGATGGTAATGGCTCATTGGCATCCCATACCCTTGCATATAAATTTGATGATTAGCTTTTCCCTTTCTGGAAAATGTCTGGAATTTGATTATGATTGTATTAGAACTATAAATTACTTTGGGTAGTATGGCTTCTTAATCATCTTAAGTCTTGCAATCTAAGAGCATGGCATATCTTTCCATTTATTTAGCTCTTTAATTTCTTTTAATAATGATTTTTAGTTTTCTGTCTACAAGTCCTTTACATCCTTGGTTAAATTCATTCTAGAGATTTATTCTCTTAGTTGCTATTGTAAATGGAATTGTTTTATTGATTTCCTTTCAAATTGATCATTGTAGGCAGGTTATGTGTTTTGGGTGGTAATATTGCAGAAGTGGTGCTGTGTTTTTTTTCACTGTCACATATCAGTGAGCACACAATTTCAGTTTGTCCTACGACTTGATTGAGGTGGTATCTGCCAGGCTTTTCCTATAAAGTTACTTTTTTTCCCCAAGTTAAGTATTTTTGAGGAGAGGTACATTGGAACTATTTAAATAACCCATTCCTCATCACACTTGCAATTCATTCATTCATTCATTCACATTGTGAGGACCATTGGTTTCCTTTTTTATTGGGTTATAATCCACTGCTATCACTATTTTCATTGATGTTCAGATTGTATGATTTGGCCTACAATAACCCCTTCATGTTTTCTTCTGCGTCTTTTTTGACATGTCCCCGTCATTCTGGGAGCACAAGATATTCAAGGCAGCGGCGGCAACGGCTACTCTTCTTCTTCTTTTTAAAATGGAAATATCATTCACATACCATAAAATTCATGTTTTTAAAGTATATAATTCAGTCATTTTACTATATTCATAAAGTTGTGCAACCATCTCTGCTATCTAATTTCAGAACATTTTCACCACCCTAAAAAGAAACACCATATTCTCTAGCAATCTCCTGCTATTTTCCTCCAATCCCTTCAGTCTCTGGCAACTACTAACATACTTTCTGTTTCTGTGGATTTCATACATGTCCAGAATAGGCAAATGAATCATGTCTTTTTGTGTTGGCTTTCACTTACTGTGTTTTCAGGGTTCATCCATGTTGTAGCATACATCAGTACTTCATTCCTTTTTATTGTAATATAATATTCCAATGTATGTAGTATCATATTTTTATCTTTTCATTAGTTTATAGAGTTTTAATTTTTTTCCCACTTTTGAGAAAATTAAATGTGCTATGCACATTTATGTGTCAGTTTTTATGGGAATATATGTTGTCATTTCTCTTGGGTGTATAAGCTAGGAGAGGAATTGTAGGGTCATGTGATAACTCTATGTTTAACTTTTTGAACAACTGCCAAACTATTTTCTAAAGTGATTGTAGGGAAGTGAGTGTGGCTCAGTGGATAGAGCCCCCGTTTACCATATGGGAGGCCCGGGTTCGCGTCCGGAGGCCTCCTTGTGAGGGCACGCCGGCCTGAGCGGTGTGGTGGGCTGATGCAGCAGCCTCACGGCAGGAAGCGGGTGTGGCGCAATGGATAGAGCACCCGTTTACCATATGAGAGGCCCCGGGTTTGCTTCCCGGCGCCTCCTTGTGAGGGCAGGCCAGCTGGTGCGGCGCTGTTGGGCTGATGCGGCAAGACCTCACAGCAAGGGGGAGATAAGCAGACACAGAGAAGACACGCAGCGAATGGACACAGCAGCAC
>JAQZBX010106940.1:0-10702 GCA_029593785.1 Cabassous unicinctus
GCCAGTCATTCATCAAGGGTCCTTGGAGGAGGACCCACCACCACCCCTACCGCCATATGATCTGGCTATTCTAGCCTTTCTTCCTGGCCAGGGAGTGCAGGCAGATCTCCCAGAAACACCCCCACCTTCAGTCTCTCCTCCTAGCCCAGGAATACAGGCAGATCTCCCAGCAACACCTCCACCTTCGGCCCCTCTGGGAATATTGACCTCCTCTGAGGAAAGCCCTGCAACCCCACTAGCAAGGAGACTCCAGTCGGTACAAGCTGCATTACAGATGCCCCTCCATGAAATACAGGGTCCGGCCCAGATCGGTGAGAATGGGACCATCCAACCTGGGAAGCCTGTATTATACTACTAGCCCTTCATAACTACAGACCTCTTAAACTGGAAGCACCACACCGCCTCCTATTTGGAAAAACCCCAGGCCCTTATTGATCTCATGGAATCTATTTTCCAAACCCACCGTCCTACTTGAGATGATTGCTGCCAACTCCTCCTGACTTTATTTAATACGGAGGAGAGGCAACGAATTCTGATGAAAGCCCAAAAGTGGCTGCAAGAGCAGGCCCCTATTGGTGTCTTAAACCCAGAAGATTGGGCATGAGAAGCGGCACCAGAAACCCAGCCTAACTGGGACTTCAGCACTGAACAGGGACTGGCTGCGCTCCAGCAATACCGGGAAGCGCTACTCTGAGGGTCCAAGGGGGGCTAAATGACCCACAAACATGACAAAGATGACTTTAGTTACTCAAAAGCCCAATGAGTCTCCAGGAGATTTTTATGAGCGGCTTTGTGAGGCCTTCAGGATCTACCCTCCTTTTGACCCAGAAGCTCCGGAAAACCAGAGGATGGTGAATGCCACTTTTGTTGCACAGGCGGCAATGGACATTAAAAGAAAGCTCCAAAAATTAGAAGGGATCGCAGGCATGAACATCTCTCAACTACTGGAAGTCACCAATAAAGTATTTGTCAATAGAGATGAAGCCGCCAAACGAGAAGCCAAGAAGCAAATGAAACATCGAGCCTCCCTACTAGCAGCAGCCTTAGGAAATCCTGACCCCACCAAACGAGAAAGACAACCTCGAAAAAGAGGGACAAGCGTCAGAAGGGTGCTGCTGGCCAGAGACCAATGTGCTTACTGCAAAGAGAGTAGACACTGGAAAAATGAGTGCCCCCAAAAGACTCAGGCACATAGAGGGAACATCCCTAAAGGGAAATACCAACTTTAGCCCCAAGACCATTTGCTCAGGCTGGCAGGACTTAACCCTGAATAGGGGCAAGCGGGCTCACTGGAACTTGGCCCCCATGAGCCCATGGTCAAATTACAAGTTGGGGGCCAGTCAATGACTTTCATGGTGGACACTGGTGCTGAACATTCTGTGGTCACAACCCCCGTTGCCCCCTTTAACAGAAAAACCACTATCATAGGAGCGACTGGGGACTAGTCAAACCAATGGACTTTTTGCCAGTCAAGAACTTGCCAGCTCGGTGGCCACGAAGTAATTCATGAATTTCTGTACCTGCCCGAATGTCCAGTTCCCCTGCTTGGTAGGGACCTCTTAACCAAACTGGGGACCCAGATTACCTTCAAACCTGAAGGGCCAGCAAGCTTAAGCCTTGGGACCAGCCTCACTCTCCTCATCACCATGCCCCGAAGCGAAGAATGGAGACTTCATGCAGAAGAAAGTTCAGATCAGAATCCGGAAAAACTGCTGGAAATTTTCCTTCAGGTTTGGGCAGAAAAAAACCCACCAGGAATGGCATGGAACCATGCACCCATCATTATCGACCTGAAGCCTAGAGCAATCCCGATCCGGCAGAGGCAGTATCTGATCCCCCATGAAGCACAATTGGGCATGGCCGAACATATAGATTGCCTAAAGAGAGAGAGGATCCTAATCGAATGTCAGTCACCTTGGAACACCCCATTATTGCCAGTAAAAAAGCCAGATGGGACCGGATATCGACCAGTGCAGGATCTATGAGTCATTAATAACGCCACTCTCACCTTACATCAGGTTGTTCCCAACCCGTACACCTTGTTAGGACAGCTGCTGCCTGAAGCCACCTGGTTCACTTGCCTGGACCTGAAAGATGCCTTCTTCTGCCTGCGGCTGGCCCCTGCGAGCCAGCCTCTGTTTGCCTTTGAATGGGAAGATCCCAAAACCCAGCAGAAAACTCAGCTAACCTGGACCTGGCTCGCGCGGGGCTTCAAAAACTCCCCTACCCTTTTTGAGGAAGCTTTGGCAGCAGATTTGGCCACCTACCCCCGGGAAAACTGCAGGTGTGCTCTCTTACAATATGTAGATGACCTCCTGCTTGCCAGTAAAATGGAAGAAGACTGCTGGAGAGGGACTCAGACTCTCCTACAACTTTTAACACAGACTGGGTACAAAGTGTCTTGGAGGAAGGCTCAGATCCGTAAACAGCAAGTCAAGTACCCGGGGTTCAGCATCACACAAGGGCACCAGATGCTCAGACCCAAACGAAAGAAAGTGATCTGCACCATCCCTAACCCCACCACAAAAAGACAGCTTCGTGAGTTCCTCAGAGCTGCAGGGTTCTGCTGCATCTGGATTCCCAGGTTTGCAGCAAAGGCCAAGTCCCTTTACGAAGCTCTGGTGGGTCCAGAAGAAGAGCCTCTTGCCCAGGGAGAAGCTCAACAGGGGGCCTTTCAAAACATCAAAAGACAACTTGGCCGAGCCCCCGCCTTGGGGTTCCCAGATGTAACTCGAAACTTTAAACTGTTCGTGAATGAAAAGAACGGAGTAGCATTGGGGGTTCTCACACTAACAGTCGGCCCCTGGGAAAGACCTATTGCTTACCTCTCCAAGCAGCTGGACTCCGTGGCTACAGGGTGGCCACCCTGCCTAAAAGCCTTGGCAGCAACCGTGACCCTCGTCAAAGAAGCTGACAAATTAACTCTCAGACAGGCCATTCACGTTATGGTGCCACACACAGTCACTGCCCTAATGAACTCACATGGGCATCAGTGGATATCGAATCCCTGGCTCACACATTATCAAGGTTTACTCTGTGAAAACGCCAGAGTGACAATAGAAATGGTGTGCAGTCTAAACCCTGCCACCTTTTTGCCAGAAGAGGAAGGGGCTCCAGAACACTACTGTACTGAAGTGACAAAAGAGGTTTACGCCAGTCGCCCCGACCTCCAAGACAAAACTGCTCCCTTCCCCAGATCAGCTACTATTTACAGATGGGAGCAGTCTTGTTAAAAATGGGGAAAAGCTTGCTGGGTATGCAGTCACCACTACTGAACGGGTGGTGGAAGCAGCGTCTCTACCGCAGGGGTGGTCTGCGCAACGGGCAGAGCTCTGGGTGCTGGTCCGAGCCCTGCAGCTAGCCGCCAGACAAGCGGTAAACATTTATACTGACTCTAAGTACGCATTTGCTACCATTCATGTCCACGGGGCAATTTATAAAGAAAGAGGTTTCCTAACTTCAGGGGGAAAGGAAATCAAAAACAAAGAAGAAATTCTCCAACTGTTAGAAGCAATCTGAAACCAAACAAAGTTGCCATCATCCACTGCTGGGGACATCAGAAAGGAATGGATATGGTCGCTCAAGGAAACAGATTCGCTGACAAAGCAGCGCGGCAAGTGGCTGAAGGAACCCACGGAATACAAGTCCCGGAATTAACACTGCGACTGTCCCTCTTAGGACAAAAGACTGATCAACTAAGCTATACCGGGAAGAACAGGAGTGGGCTAAAAGAGAAGGGGGAAGCCGAATCCCTGAAGGAGCTTGGCTGCTCCCGGATAACCAGATTTTTGTACCAAAGGGAGCCGCTCATGCCCTCATCCAGCAATACCACCACTCACCCACCTAGGGAAAACTGCACTAGAAGTCTTGCTCAGGAGATACAACTACATAGCCCAGCTAACTTCTCTCTGTGCCACCATCAGCAACCAGTGCCAAATTTCTGCCAAAAACAACCCCTTGCAGGGCCCCCATACTCTGGCAGCTGTCCAGCACACGGGAACAGCCCCCTTTGAAGATATCACAGTACACTTCACGGAAGTGAAACCAAGTCAAGGGTACAAATATCTGTTGGTGATGATATGCACCTTTTCAGGTTGGGTCAAAGCTTTCCCCACTTGCACCGAAAAGGCAAGAGAAGTGACTAAGGCTTTGCTTAGAGAAATCATTCCACAACACGGGCTGCCGCTGTCCATTGGAAGTGACAGTGGCCTGGCCTTCGTGGCTGCTGTAGTCCAAGAGCTAGCAAAAATGTTTGGAATCAAGTGGAAACTTCACACCGCTTATAGGCCCCAGAGCTCAGGGAAAGTCGAATGCGTGAATCAAACCCTCAAAGCCACCCTAGCCAAATTCTGCCAGGAAACTGGTCTCCCCTGGGTAGACTTACTTCCCTTGACCCTTCTCCGAGTTAGGTGCACCCCAGGACCCACTGGTTATTCACCCTTTGAAATTCTATTTGGTCAGCCCAAATAGAATTATCTGGGCATTCAGAGGAAATCTCAAACTTCTGGGGGAGGCTAACCAAGATTCCATTCTCCAGCAGCTAGGGAAAACTCTAGCCAAAATACATAAAACTGTCTTGTCCCAGAATCTCATCCCCATGGGACACCTGGTGCACCCCCACCGGCCAGGGGACCTAGACTGGGTCAAAGACTGGAAAAAAGAACCCCTCCAGCCTTCCTGGACAGGTGCACATACTGTAATCCTTGTAACTCCCACTGCTCTTAAAGTTGCAGGTATCGCCTCTTGGATCCATCATTGCAGGGTCGAGAAGACACATCTTGATAAGGAGCAGGACAGCTGTACAGCCCAACTGTACCCGGCCACCCCTTGAGAGTGCAAGTCACCCGGGATCCTCGAGCACTGACCTCATTGAACGCTGGCTGAATGGACCCGTGCTCCTGGTGGATCCTGTGCTTATATGGCCTGATTGCCTTGGTATTTGGAGTTGGACTCGCTGCTGTGGCCCCTGCAGACTGGACTGTTGTGAATAGAGCCCTAATTGCAATTGCTTACTGGTGTATAGTAGGATTTTTCTGTGCCTTAACTTGCTTGTCCTTTACTTTCTTGCTCCCTCCCTAAGAGCCGATACCCATTCCCAAAATCTATGGCAGCTGCAAGTTAGTCAAAGCTGGGGCAAACAATCCATGCTGAACACTTCAGTCCCGTTCCCAGCAGGGGCAACTTCAGCCTCTGTAATATTTGACGCTTGCAGGGCATTCCAAGATTACACTCCTTACACCTTGTTGGCTGCCCCATACCCCTACGCCCCCATACCGGCCCCCGGGAGAGGGTGTAGGAGTCGCAGCTATGGTAGTTATGACAAATACCTCTGCCGAGACCCCCAAAAAGGTGGAGGATTCTGCCATTCTTGGAGCTTGCTAGTAGGTTCCACTGCTCCTTGGAAGGGAGTCCCACCGACTTCTTCGTATCTCCTACAGAAAATCCCCAGCCCGGCAAGGTGTGGCATAGAAACCTGTGACTCCATAAAACTTACCTTATTAAACATAACTACCGGATCAGAAAATACCTTTTTAAAAGCCCAGGCAGGACTGAAACTAGGAATCAGAATATACAACCCATCAGGGCCAGACCCAGGAGACCTCATACTGGTCCAACTGATCCCGGTAACCCAAACCCCCAGAAAAAGCCCTGATGAAAAATATCAGTAAAGCTGCCCAGATGCTCAAAGCCAAAGTTAAAACAGCCCCCCGCAACGTTCTTTTGAACCAGGTTCAAAATTTCCACCATCTCCTAAATGAATCTCGACTTGATATAGCTCCTCCTGCTGGCTATGCACTTCCTCCAGTCTAACCATCTTCCCTGTACCTGTCCCATGGAACGTAACCACCCTAACCCATGACAGCTCTGCAGCAGGAACCAGGCCCCTCCCAGTCCACATAACCGAACTCCCAGGAAAACTGGCTAACTGTAAAAACATAACTACCAGGTCTCCTTCAACCATCCTCCCTCTTGGGAGGGCCAACAGTGACACCACCTGCCCACTCAATGAGCCTGACCGATGCACCGCAAACTCCACCATCTGGGTCTGTGGCACCAATGCCTACTGGTGCCTACTCCAGGATGGCCAGGGCGTCTGCTACCTGGCTTGGCCAGTACCATCATTTTTGGTGTATGGAAATGAATTGCCCCGGAGAGCTCTCCCGAGCCAAATGAGCAATACAGGCAATTCCGATATTCTTAGTACTAGGAGTGGCCGGGAGTGCAGCAGTAGCAGGTGCTTCTCTCGCAGTTGGTCAGGAGGGCTTACAAACACTAGCTCGGGAAACATCAAATGACCTCAAAGAAATATCGGGGGCTCTCAATGGGTTGCAAGACCAGATAGACTCTTTGGCAGAAGTGGTTTTGCAAAATAAGCAAAGATTAGACTTGCTCACCGCTAGTTCAGGGGGGATCTGTCAGGCCCTGGGGGAAGAATGCTGTTTCTATGCAAAGTCCTCAGAAATAGTCAGGGACAAAGTGGCCCTGTTAAAGGAACAGGCCAAAGACCATTTAAACCTTGTATACCAGGCATCTGCCAACGGAAATTATTTCCAGTATCTCCTCTTCTGGATTTTGTCATTTATGCCAGTAATAGCCTCAGTCTTTTTCCTCTTAACGTTTGGGCCATGCATTCTACGGTACCTAACACAATACATCACTTCCCATTTAAACGTCCTAAAACACCAAGTGATGCCTCATGTTAAATATCAGCCCTTGGGGACTGTAGAAAAATCACCATGCTAGCAAGTGATGCCCCATAAAGAATTATAAGGCATCAAAAGGGGGGAATGATAAGGGAAGCACAGGGACCCCCAACCCCGCCCTCAGCAGAAACCCAGAGCTTTAAGAAAATAAACTCCCCTCAGTCCCTAGTTTCTCTTTCCCTTCCATCCTCCCCTTTTCTCCTTGGAATCCACATCAGGAAGATAAGCACCCAGGCTGCCCCTTTGAATTGCAATTTACAACTCTATACAGATAATGACTCTTTTCCCTCCCTAATGGCCTTCTGCTTTTAGATAGATAAACTAACCTAGCTTTTTTGCTTTTGTAACCCTGCCTGCCCCCTTGCTCAGGAATTTGCCTGCTTAGTGTACCTATATAAACTTATGAAAATCGGAAAAGGGTGCTCAGATTTTTTGGAGATTTAACTCTCCTCTGGACCCACATGTAATAAAACTTGGTTCATCCGTGCTCCCAAGAGTGCCGTTTGGGTTATTTCTGGTAGGCCGCAACAGTACTGGCATAAGAACAGACACACTGACAAGTGGAACTGAATTGAGAACTCAGAAATAGACTTTCACATCTACAGTCAAGTGACTTTTGACAAAGTGGACAAGCCTTCCCAGCTGGGCCAGAACAGTCTATTCAACAAATGGTGCTGGGAGAACTGGATATTCATATCCAAAGGAAAGAAAGAAGAGCCCTATCTCACACCTTATACAAAAATTAGCTCGAAATGGATCAAGGACTTAAATATAAAAGAAACAACCGTAAAACTCCTAGAAGAAAATGTAGGAAAACATCTTCAAGATCTTGTGGTAGGTAGTAGTTTCTTAAACCCCAAGCACAAGCAACAAAAGAAAAAAAATAGATAAATGGGACCTCCTCAAAATTAAACACTTTTTCACCTCAAAGAACTTTGTCAAATAGGTGCAAATGCAGCCAAGGCTAGGGAGAAAATCTTTGTCAATCACATATCTGATAAGGGTTTAATAGCCATGATATATGAAGAGATCATATAAGTCAGCAATAAAAAACAAACTACCCAATTTAAAAATGGGCAAAAGTCTTGAAAAGACAATTGTCCAAAGAAGAAATACAGATGGTGAGGAAACTCATGAAAAAATGTTCAACATCACTAGTGATTAGGAAAATGCATATCAATACTACAATGAGATATCATTTCCCACTTACTAAACTGGCTGCTATTAAGAAGTCAGAAAACTGTAAATGTTGGAGAGGATGTGGAGAGATAGGAACACTTATTCATTGTTGGTGGGAATGTAGAATTGTACTGGCCCTGTGGAGGACTGTTCGCCAGTTCCTAAGAAAGTTGAATATAGATTTGCCATGTGACCCAGCAATACCATTGCTAGGAATATACCCAGAAGAACTGAGAGCAGAGACACAAAGAGACATCTGCACATTGGTGTTCATAGCAGCATTATTCATGATTGCCAAAAATTGGAAACAACCCAGGTGTCCATTAACTGATGAATGAATAAAGAAATTGTGGTATATACACACAATGGAATATTATGCTGCAGTAAGGAGAAATAAAGTCATGAATCATATGACAATACTGATGAACCTGGAGGATGCTTTGTTAGGTGAAGCAAACCAGACACAAAAGGACAAATACTGCATGATTGCACTATTATGAACTAAATATATTGTATAAACTCATGGAGTTTATAATCAGAATATAGGTCACCAGAAAACAGAAGGAGGGTAGAGAATGGAAAACTGAGGGTTAATCTGTGCAGAATTGGTAAAAAAAAAAAAGTTGTTTGTAAATCTTTGGAAATGAATAAAAATGGTTAAATCATATCATGGTGTTTGTAACTAGCAGTGCTATTGTATGGGTATGAAAGTGGCTGAAAGAAAAATCTAAGATCATGTATTTTACTAGAAGGAAAGCCAAAAAGTATAACATGGTACTGTATAAGATGGCAAAACCTCATGTAAAACATGAATGTGGGTAATATTGCATATATGACTGTTTTTATAAAATATACAAATATGCTAGAGAGAAGGAAAAATAATATCACCTATATATGGCAAGTGAGGCATAGAGAGACTGAGTGGGGATGAGTCTTATTTGTTTTTTGTTTGTTATTATTATTGGAATAACGAAAGTGTTCTGGGTATGACTGGGGTGATTGATGCACTAATATGTAATTACACCAAATACCATTGACTGTACTCTTTATTTGGATTTATGGTTTATATACATGTAACAATTAAATTGATTTGTTAAAAAAGAAAGTTTTTTAAAAAACGGATTTGAATTGAGAGCTCAGGTATCAACCCTCACATTTATAGTCTACTGATTTTTGACAAGGTGGCAAAACCACTCAATTTGGAGAGAATAATCTCTTCCCCAAATGGTGCTGGGAAAACTAGATCTCCTTTGTAATAAAAAGGGGGATCATTACCTCACATTTTATACAAAATAAACTCAAAAATGGATCAAATACCTAAACATAACAGCTAGAATTATCAAACGCCTAGAAGAAAACATTAGGAGGCATCTTCAGGACCTTGTGTTAGGCAATGGTTTCTTATACTTTACACCCAAAGCACAAGCACAAAAGACAAAATAGATAAATGAGACCTCATCAAAATTAAATACTTTTGTGCATTAAAGGAATTTGTTATGAGTGTAAAACAACAACCTATGCAATGGGTGAAAATGTTTGGAAACCACACACCCAATAAAGGGTTAATATCCAGAATATATAAATAAATCCTTCAATTAAACAACACAATGAAAAACAACCCAATTTAAAAATGGGAAAAAGATTTGAATAGACATGTCTCCAAAGAAGATATGCAAATGGCCAGAAATCACATGAAAAGATTTCATCAGGGAAATGCAAATCAAAACCACAGTGAGATACCATTTCACTCCTATGAGAAAGGCTGCTATTTTAAATAAAACCAACATAACAAGAGTTGGAGAGGATATGGAGTAATAGAACACTCAGTTCCCTGCTGTGGGCGATGTAGAAAGCTGCAGCCACTGTGGAAGACATTTTGGAAGTTCCTCAGAAAGCTAAGTATAGAGCTATCATATGACCCAGAAATCCCTCTAAGTATATACCCCAAAGAATTGAAAGCAGGGACTCAGAAATATATTTGTACACTGATGTTAATAGCAGCATTATTTACAATTGCCAAAAGATTGAAGCAAACCATCAATCCATGGATGGAGAAATAAAGTGTAGCATATACACACAATTGACTACTATTTAGCCATTAGGGTGCACTTGGAGCAGGCTTCTAGCAAGTGTGTGAGTGATCATTCTATCATAATGTGTTGTATCAGTGGGTGGAGACCCACATAATGAGCGGGAAGGAGTTGGACTCCCATCCTCCAGAGGACCAATTTGTTCAGAAATAAACAGGTGGGAGTCTCTCGAGAGCAAGGGCGATTCCTAATAGGGGAGGACAAACCAGGGTGTCAAGACCTCAGTCTTTGTTGCATCTAACTATGAATCTTGTCATCCAACAAGTCAAGCCAGGGGGTCACCATGGGCCCAGGGGAAATGGGGAGGGAGGAATAGAATAGATCAAACAGGGGGTATTTAGTGGTCAGTGGAATTGTTCTGCATGATCGTACAGTGATGGACACAGAACATGGTAAATATCATCAAAATTTATAAAAGTGTATGGTCTAAAATGTAAACCATAGTGTAAACTACTGACCATGTTTAGTAGCTATGTTTCACTATTTGTATATCAGTTATAACAAAGCTACCATCCACATATAAAAAGGTATTAATAAGGGAGGAAGGAGAGGGAGAGGATGCTGGGTATATGAGAGTCGCCTGTATTCTGTGTGACTTTGCTGGACCTAAAATTTCTTTGAAAACAAAATGAAAAATAGTGAGACACTGGAGAATGAGTGAGAGAAGGTGCCACGGTGCAGACAGGATACCAGATATTGCAGTGATGAAAGGCAAAATGTCAAAAAAAA
>JAQZBX010106941.1:0-10703 GCA_029593785.1 Cabassous unicinctus
CAGAGTGTGAAATATTTTTAAAAACATATTAAAGAGTTGGAATTTTATCCTAATGACAGTAGTAAGTTAGTAGGGACAGGACTATATTAGCAATTTAGAAAAAACTCTGGAAGTTATGTGGACGGTAGACTGCAGGAAGATAAGAGTGGAAGAAGAGAGCCCATTAGGAAGTTGTTGCAATAATCCAGGTGAGAGTATGTCAGTAAGGTGAAGGTTGGGAAGACAGAGAAGTGAATGGATTTAAGATTCCTTAAGGAGGTGGAAATCTGGCCTGGTGATGGCTAATGTAGAGATAGGGGGAAGGGAACAGAAAAGAAAGTAGTCAAGGATGACTCGCCATCCTGAGTAACTGGGTAGATTCCAATGCAGGACGCCAAGGCAGCAGATATGGAACTGCTTACTTGGCATCTTTGCTTGAATGTCTCAAAGACATCTCAAAGTTTAAAACTGAATTTTTATCTAGCACCCCTTCCCTAAGCCTGCCTTCACTCAGTTTCCCCATTTCAGTACAGGTACTATCATTCATTCACCTAGCTGCTCAAGTCAAAAACCTAGAAGTCATCCTGGATTCCTTATCTTCCACCTGCCCTCAAATGGCACCTATCAGCCAGCCCTACTGATTCTACCCTCCTAATGGTAATTCCATCTATTTCTGTCATCACTATCACCACTCTAGATCAAATATTGCAACAGTTTCCAACTGGCTTCCCACCTTTCCCAGTGAGGTGGTGCAAGAATGCTAAATCCCCAATATCCATAATAGAAAATTAATAATGTCTAAAATTGATAATGCAAGAAGAGACGTGTATATTATCTAGAAACATGGCAGAAGGGAAGACTAAAAATGTTTCCAACTGGAGTACAAGGGTAGGGGAGGCAGAGACAGGTAACTCCTGTTTCAGTCATGTCTTGACTTTTAAAATTGTGTACATGTAATATTTTATCTACATTAGAAAATTTAAAGAAATAAGATGGGAAGCCACTTCAGAGTGAAAGATAAAGTGTTAGGGTCAAAGATTCCAGAAGAGAGAAGACAGTATGAATTAGCTCTTTTAGCCTGTAAGTTCTTCTGCAGCAAAGAAGGGAAAACAGAATCATGTGAAAAACTACAGTTATACAACAACAATCTTATACGGAACCGATGCTAATATCTGAGCACATGAAAAAGCACAGCAATAGTTAGATGACTTTCAGCAGTTTGCTGAAACCAGCCAACCATGCCATTGGTCACAGAAAATGATACTTGGTAGGATGAACATACCATAAAACCTACCATCATGCAAGAGGGCTCACAGAAGCTTTGTTTTCAACCAGCCATTGAAAGAATAAACATTTGATAATGAGAAAAACTGTATTGTTTGAAAATTTCTGCTGGGGAGGAGGAGGGGCAAGATGGAGGCAGAGTAAGGCACTCCAAGAGTCAGCTACTCCTACACTGCAGTTAGAAATCACTCAGTCCTACCTAAATCACCTATCTGGAGGGCGAATGAGAACAGAATAGCATCCTGCAACATCCTTGGAAGAATGGAAGGCGAAAATTGCCCATCTGCAGTGAAGATTTTTGAGTAGAGCACTCCACACCACCGAGGCAGGTACCTATCCCCCACTAGTGGTGAAGACGCCTCGGGAGCTATTCTGTGGCTGGAGCTAGAAGCCCCATTTCTCAAAAACAGGGAAGGAAGAGACACCCGAGAACCAACTTCAGCTAATGATTAGTAAATCCAGCTGGCTAAAGTCCAGTCTTAAGAAGGGCTAAAGGTTGAACCTGTCCAAGTCGGAAAGAGGATGGGAACCTCCATTTTAACTCCACTGCCAGCATGGAGGGAAGTGGGGTTGATTGAAAAATCACAATGAAGGTAAGGACAGGCTTCTTTCGACACATGTTGGATTGCTGCCCTAACCTAGGCTCCAGCCCCATCTCCACCAGGGAAGAAGCTGGGGGGACCTGCAGCAGCCTCTCCAGGCAACTGCAGTGACTTTCAGTCTGCATGGACTAGATTATTGGCACCTATGGCTCCATTCCCACTTCCACTAGGACAGGAAGGAGGTTGGTGTTTCCTCAGACACTCCAGGCAACTGCGGGCACTTTCAGGCTATGGCTAGATGGACTAGATTGTTGGACACCCATGGCTCCATCCTTTACCCCCACAGAATAGGAGGGGGAGGCAATGTTTCCTCAGTCTCTCTGGGCAACTAGAGGCTCCTTTAGCCCACACAGACTAGAAAGTTGGATACATCTGTAGCTCAATCCCTGCCCTAGAAAGGGAGAAGGAGAGATAATGTTCCCTCAGCCTCTCTAGAAAACTGCAGTTGCTTTCAGCCTGCATGGACCTAGACAGTTGTACACATCTGTGGCTCCATCTCCACCCCTGACAGAGCAGGAGGGACAGTGCTCCCTCACGCCCTCTGGGCAAATGTTGTCGCTTTCGGCCTGCACAGACTAGATTGTTGGGCACGCTTGTGGCTCCATCCCCAAGGCAAGGGAGGAGAGGGCTGTTGTTTCGTCAGCATATCTGGACAACTGCAGTCAGTTTTGACCTGCATGGCTTAGTTTGCTGCCCACACCTGTGTCTCCACCCGTCCCAGGCAAGGGAGGAAGGGGTGGAGAGTTTACTCAGTCTCCCCAGGCAACTACAGACTGTCTTGGCCTGCTGCATGGTTTGGATTACTGCACACAAAGTGCTACCACTACCCCTGGCAAGGGAAAAAGGTGGGAGAAGTTTCCTCAGTTCCTAGGGCAATATATGCAGCTTCAGCCTCCACAGCTTACAGTACTAACCACATCCTCGGCTCCTACTCCACAACCAGCAAGGGAGAAAGGGCAAGAAACAGATGAAAAAGAGTTGAAAATTTTCAGAATGGCTAAACATGAACAACCATAAAGTTTTAAATTAAGTTGAACCAAGAATCAAAGAGGGGCTCTAGCCCCATTAGGGAGGGTGGTGTTTCCTTAGCCTCTCTGAGAAACTGTAGGCCCTTTCAGCCCACATGGACTAGGCTGTTGAACACATCTGTGGCTCCATCCCTGCCCCTGACTGGGCAGGAAGAGGCACAAAGCCAATCAAATAGAAAGCCCTAGACTAAAGAGAAACTGAGCACAGAATAAATATATATAGTAACTCAGATGCCAAGACACCAACAAAAAATTACAATCCATATCAAGAAACAGGAAGATATGGCCCAATCAAAGGAACAACCTAAGCCTCCAGATAACATAAAGGGTTGAAGCAACTAATCATAGATGTTCAAACTATTCTCCTTAATAAATTCAATAAGATGGCTAAAGAGATTAAGGATATTAAGACAACACCGGGTAAACACAAAGAAAATTTGAAAGCATAAATAGAAAAATAGCATTATGGGAATGAAAGGCACAACAAATGAATGTAAAAATACATTGTAGGCATATAAGAGTAGATTTGAAGAAGTGGAAGAAAGGATTAGTGAGCATGAAGACAGTGCCTACAAAAGAGCATGCAAAAGAACAGATAAAGAAAAGAATGGGAAAAATTGAAGAGGGTCTCAGGGAACTAAATGACAGCAAGAGGTGTATAAACAAACATGACATGGGTGTCCCAGAAAGAGAAGAGAAGGGAAAAGGGGCAGAAGGAATATCTGAGGAAAGAGTGGTGGAAAAGTTCCTAACCCTATTGAAGGACATAGATATCAATGTCCAAGAAGCACAACATACTCCCATCTGAATAAATGCAAATAAACCTACTCCAAGATACATACTAATCAGAATGTCAAATGCCAAAGATAAAGAATCTTGAGAGCAGCAAGAGAAAAGTGATTCATCACACACAAGGGATGCCCATAAGATGAAATGCTGATTTCTCATGAGAAACCATGGAGGCAGGAAGACTATGCTGTGATATATTTACGATATGGAATAGAAACATTGCCAGCCAAGACTGTCTTTCAAAAATGAGGGCAAGTTTAGAATATTCATAGATAAACAAATATAAAGAGTTTGTAACCAAGAGACAGAATTTGCAAGAAGTACTAGAGAGAGTGCTACAGCCTGAAAAGACAGGAGAGAGGGGCTTGGAAGACAGACTAGAAATGAAGATTATATCAGTAAAAGTAACTAAAAGTGTAAAAAGAGTGGTGAAAAAAAAGATATGTCAGATAAAACCCAAAGTTTTAAAGAACTGTAAAGAACTGCTTTTACAGTAGTAACACTGAATGTTTATGGATTAAACTCCCCAAAAGACACAGACTGGTGGAATGATTTAGAAAATATGAGCCATCTATATGCTGTCTTCAAGAGATGCACCTTAGACCCAAGGATACAAGTAGACTGAAAGTGAGAGGCTGGAAAAAGATATTCCAACATGCATTAAACAAAAAAAGCTGCCATATCTATACTTATATCAGAAGAAACAGACTTTAAAAGCAAAGTTATTAGAGACAAGGAAGGACATTATATATTAATAAAAGGAACAATTCACCAGAAGAAATAATCATAAACGTGTATACACCTAACCAGAAAGTCCCAAATTACATGAGGCAAACACTGGCAAAACTGAAGAGAGAAACAGATGCCTCTACAATAACTGTTGGAGACTTCAATACACCAGTCCCATCATTGGATAGAACATCTGGGCAGAGGATCAATAAAGAAATAAAGCACTTGAATAATACGAAAAATGAACTGACCCTAAAAGACATACACAGAACATGTAGGTACATGTTTTAGACATGTATCCCAAAACAGCAGGATATAAATTCTTCTCAAGTGCTCATGGATCTCTCTCCAGGATAGACCATATGTTAGGTCACAAAACAGACCTCAATAAATTTTAAAAGATCTAAGTTTTACAAAGCACTTTCTCTGATCATAATGGA
Organism: Cabassous unicinctus; assembly: GCA_029593785.1. Lineage (NCBI taxonomy): Eukaryota > Metazoa > Chordata > Mammalia > Cingulata > Chlamyphoridae > Cabassous > Cabassous unicinctus. Next base: position 4,852 of record JAQZBX010106941.1, read on the forward strand.
ATGAAGCAGAAATCAACAACAGGCAAAAAAAAAAGGTAAAATTCAAAATATAAGGAGATTAAACAACATACTCTTAAATAATCAGTGAGTCAAGAAGAAATTGCAAGAGAAATCAGTAAATAACTCTAGACAAATGAAAATGAGAATACAACATATCAAAACCTATGGGATGCAGTGAAGGTAGTTCTGAAAGGGGAATTCATAGCCCTCAATGCTTACATTAAAAAGAAAGCACTTAATACTGTATATAAGTCAATGTAAGTACATAGAAATGAATGAAGCATGTATTTTAGTTTTTGAAAGTAAACAGTGTTTTCACACTTCATTAGGTGAATCCTGGTTTTAACATTTTTATTTGTAAAATGTGTTCATAAAAGTGAATGAAGCATGTATTTGAGTTAGTTTTCCAAACTAAACAACTTGAGATTTTCACAGTTCACTAGGTGAATGTGTTTTCACATTGTTTGTAAGTCAATATCAGTCCATAGAAGTGAACGAAGTATGTGTTTTAATTAGTTTTCCAAAGTGAAAAACATAGTGTTTTCCCAATTCTTTAGGTGAATCCTATGCTTTAACATTGTAAGTGAATATCAGTACATTTCAGCGAACGATGCCTATATTATTGGTGTCTGAAAGTAAACACTCTGTTTTAACATCGTTTTTGTTCAATATGTGTACATAGACTTGATGCATGTATTTTGCTTTTTGAAAGTAAACAGTACAGAGATTTAACAGTTTTTTGTTTTTTTTTAAAAAAAGCACTAAAATCAAAGATCTAACTACACAGCTGGAGGAACTAGACAAAGAACAGCAAACTATTCCCAAACCAAGGAGAGGGAATGAAATAAAGATAGGAACAGAAACAAATGAAACTGAGAAAAAACAGAATTAACAAAATGAAAAAGTTGGTTCTTTGAGAAGATCAACAAAATTGACAAACCCTTAGCTAGACTGAAAAAGAAAAAGAAGATGCAGATAAAATCCGAAGTGAAAATGGAGACATCACTACTGAACTCACAGAAATAAAAGATCATAAGAAGATACTATGAAAAACTGTGCACCAAACTAGACAATGTAGATGAAATGGAAAAATTCCTAGGAACATACAAACAACCTACACTGACCTGAGAAGAAACAGAAGACCTCAACAAACCAATCACAAGTAAAGAGACTGAAACAGTCATCAAAAACCTCCCCAAAACAAAAAGCCCTGGACCAGATGGCTTCAGAGGTGAAGTCTACCAAGCATTTAAAAAAGATTTAATACCAATATTACTCAAACTCTTCCAAAAAAATTGAACAGAAAGAAATGCTACCAAACTCATTCTATGAAGCCAACATCACCATTAATATCAAAGCCAAATAAAGATATAAATATAGAAAATTACAGACCCATTTCTGTAATGAATATGGATGCAAAAAATCCTCAGCAAAATACTCATTAATTGAATCCAACAACACATTAAAAGAATTATTCATCATGATCAAGTGGGTTTTATCCCAGGCATGCAAGGGTGTTTCAACACAAGAAAATCAAAGAAGAAAAGTCACATGATCATCTTGATTGATGCAGAAAGGCATTTGACAAAATACAGCAACCTTTCTTGATAAAAAAACATTCCAAAAGATAGAAATTAAAGGAAATTTTCTAAACATGATAAAGGGCATATATGAAAAACCCACAGCTAAGATTGTACTCAATGGCAAAAGACAAAGCATTCTCATTGAGACTGGGAACAAGACAAGGTGATCACTGCCACCACTGTTGTTCAATATAGTGTGAAAGGCCCTACTTAGAGCAATCAGGCAAAAATAAATGAATAGAAGGTGCCCAAATTGGAAAGGAAGAAGTAAAACTTTCACTTTTCACAATATGATGCTATACCTAGAAAGTCCTGAAAAATCTACAACAAAGTTACTAGAGCTAATAACCAAGTTCAGCAGAATGACAGGATACAAGATTAATGTATGCAAAAATCAGAAGTGTTTCTATACAATACTAATGAGCAATCTAAGGAGGAAGTCAGGAAAAAATTCCATGTATTACAATAGTGACCAAAAGAATCAAATATTTAGGAATAAACTTAACCAAGGGTGTAAACCATCTGTGTTCTGAAAACTACAATGCCTTACAAAAGAAATCAAAGATGATATAAATAAATGAAAGAACATCCCATGTTCATGGATTGGAAGACTAAATAACATTAAGATGTCAATTCCACCCAAACTGATATACAGATTCAATGCAATCCCAATAAAAAAGGCTGTTGGAATTTTTAAAGAAATGGAAACCCCAATTAAATTTATTTGGAAGGGTAAGGGGCCCCAAATAGCCATTCATCTTTAAAAGGAAGATCTATTGCCTAAGCATTACTTCCCCAAAACCTCCCTGTTTCTCAAATGTAGCTTCTAAGGCAAACACAGCAAATAAACTCAATACCTCCCCCCACCCCCCAAACCTCTTATGTGGCACATGACTCCCAGGGATGAGCCTCCCTGGCACCAAGAGATTAATACCAAGCACCAACCAGCGATGCATTTGGAAAAAGACCTTGACCAAAATGGGGAAACATTAAATACAAAAGATTTTTTATGGCTAAGAGATTTTAAAGTGAGTTGGGAGGTCATTCAAGAAGTTACACTTATGCATGTCTCAGGCAGATATCACTAACAGCCACAGTAAATAAAGCCCTCAAACAGGGGTGCTCCTGAGAGCTCTAGAGACATCCACACACTAAAGGAAAGACATACAATCCCATGAAATCACCACCCCGTCAGTGGGCCTTACCTTGGAATATATGATAACCTATATCCCTGATGTAACGGAGTTAGACTCATTTATAATTTCCCTACACATGATTCTTCTACCATTTATCTGAGCATACAGTTAGCATTATTCCCAATAAATATATGTCCCAGAGACTTAAATCTTCAGTCTGTTCATATGCCGGTTGAGCCCTGAATCTCAGCAGAGTTGCAGGCAACAGCTACTCACCAGTTCAACGGACTCACCCAGGACAATAAAATGATGATGGGCAATTCCCAACCCAAAAACAAAGAGTATCTACAACTGCAAGCAAAACAGTTTCTTCAATCTGTCCCAAAAGATCTAAGCCCCCTCTCAATCTAAAGCAGAGCAGGCATCTCCATCTCAGTATCTGCAAGACAGAGGAATGAACAAACATAAGGGGGGGATGCAATCATGGAGGAAAGTAGACTTATTATTATTGCATTAATGGAAGAACTTGTAACATTAATATAAAAATAGTGGTTAGCAGAGGTTCTGAGGGGAGGGAGAGGGAAGAATAAGTGGAACTTAGGGCATTGTTAAGGCATTAGAATTGTTCTGCATGATACTGAAATGGCAAATGCAGGCCATTATACACTTTGTCAAAACCTATAAAATTGTATAGTGCAAAGTGTAAACCATAATGTAAACTATAGACCATGGTTAACAGCAATGCTTTGATATTTGTTCATCAGTTGTAATAAATGTACCATACCAATGTAAGATGTTATTAATAGGGAAAGATGTGAGGGGAGGGCAGGGTATATGGGAATTCCTTGTATTTTTTATGTAACTTTTTTGTAATCTAAAATTTCTTTTTAAAATTTTAATTTAAGAAAAAAAGGCTTAAATAGACATTTCTCCGAAGAGGAAGTACAAATGGTAAAAAAGCACATGAAAAAATGTTCAGTTACTAGCTATTACGGAAATATGAATTAAAATGACAACACAACATCATCGCATACCGCATAGAATGGCCATTATTTAAAAAAAAAAAAAAATTTCTGGAATGGATGTGGAGAAACAAACACTACTTCACTGTTGGTGGGAATGTAGAATGGTACAGCCTCTGTGGAAGGCAATTTGGCATTTCCTCAGGAAGCTAAATATAGAACTGCCATATGATCTGGTAATCCCTCTACTAGGAATATTTTCAGAAGAACTGAAAACAGTGACGCAGACAGACATTTGCATACAGATTTGATAGCAGCATAATTCACAATTGCCAAAAGATGGAAACAACCCAAGTGCCCATCAATGAATGGATAAACAAAATGTATTATAAATGTATATATATATATACACACACAATGGAATACTATAGTGCTATAAGAACTGAAATTGGGATACATATGATAACATGGATGAACCCTGAGGACATTATGCTGAGTGAAATATGCCAGACACAAAAGGACAAATATTGTATGGTCTCACTAATATGAACTAAATATGAAGAACAAGCATATGGAGTTAAACCTGGAGATGGATAAGGATTGTGGTTAATAGTACAAATACAAGAAACGTACTTCTATGACCTAGAACAAATGTATATCAATATTAAAAGGTGGGAAAAATATGTTGATGCATGGGAAAATACAATTAATGTAATTAATGGACTATACTTAACAGTAATATTGTAATATTCTTGCATCAATGTCAAAGAAAGTACTATATCAATGCTAAGGACCAATAATAGGGGAGTATGGGATTTTTTCTTTTGGACTAAGGAAAACATTCAAAAATTTACTGAGGCAATGACTGTACAACTCTGGTGAAAGTGAGAGCCACTGAGTGTACATTTTGGATAGACAGTACAAGGCATGGGGCTGTGTAACAGTGAACCATGTGGAGGAAGATGGTCTGTGGTTAAAAGTACAAATACAAGTGTTCTCTCATGAACTATAACAAATGTACATTACTAATACATGGTGTTAATAATAGGGGGTGTATAGGAAAAAACATCAAATGTAAGCTATGAACCACAGTTAATGGTAATATTCTGATGATGTTCTTTCATAATCTGTAACAAATGTTCCACAAAAACATAAAGTGTTGGTGGAGGGGTGATGTATGGGAACTCTGCACATAATGCATGATTGTTAAGTTCACAACTTCTCTAATAAGTTTTTTTTTTTTTAATTCCTGCTGGGATCTATGAAAATTTTTACATGAAGTTCCAGAAAACCCAGTGAATTTTGATTATGTTGTGAACTAAGGGGAAAACAAACCTACCTTATAAGAACTTCTTTGACCACAAGCATCATTTGTGCAGACCAGTATTCCTCACCTCTGATTTGTTGATCAGTTTATTTTTTTCCTAACCGTTATGAAGAGACAGCAGTTTTTGGTTGGAAGATGAACTCATGTTTATTTTATAAAATGAAAATTCCCTTTCTATTTACAATTAACTTTCTACATTCATGTTGTATGTAATCAAAGTTTGCATACATGCACAAACACAAATTTCCTTATGCTTATGTCAGTCCTGTGTGTGTGTTTTCTCCATCATTCAAAAAGTCTTGGATGAATGATCAGATTAATATTTTTCCTTAAATATACCCTTTTCTTACTTTCAAAAAATAGAAGATTGGCTTATGTTTGTTTAGACACAAAGTACCCTAGTCTGGATGGTAAAGCTAAGTGCTTCCCATGTGTTGTTGTTTCATTTAACCCACAAAATAATCAAGTAAGAAACCAAGGCTCAGGTAGTTTAACTAACATACCCAAATTTGAAGAAACAGAAAAAAGATTTGAACAGTCTGTGTGACTCCGGAATATTTGATCTTGACAATATGGGAAGGCAGAACAGCTGGAAAGGAAAAAATATTCCACTCAGACTTCCTCACAACTAGTAACCCCATAAACAGAAACATACTTATTGCTTAACTACAAATCTAGGACTCTTTATGCAGTCTGGACTATCTGAAAAGCTTTTGCACAAAAGTGTATACATCATGTATGTAAATATACATACATGCAAATGCATGTAAATATACATACATATATTTTTAAGCCAACCGTCTAGTGCAATGCACACATTCAACTATGCCAAGAAGTGAAATCA
>JAQZBX010106942.1:0-10690 GCA_029593785.1 Cabassous unicinctus
TTTTTTTTCTGTTTTTTCCCATTTTTTGAATGTCCCAATCCATTAATTATATTTTATTTTTAGGTTTTTTTTCTGAGTTTGCATGTATTTTATCTCTTGCTTTTAAGCTTATCATTATTATTTCATTTAGCTATTAATTGTATTTGGTTATTATATGGGCTTCATTTTCAAGGAAGGTTTAGATCACAGAAGGGTTACAATGGGTGCTGCTGAGATCATTGGTGGGGGGTGTCTGAGATGAGGGATTCATGTGAGGAATTTCATCTGAATATACATGAAAGATATATAAAATTGTTCAAATGATCAAGGGATGAGGCATGGTCATGGTGGGTAGACAGTCACTCAATAAATGAGGAAATACTTGATTCCCAGCCTGGAGAGCTCTGTCACATCCTCCAAGGGAGCAGCAACAGTCCCCCAATTGCAGGGGCAGTTTCTGGCAAAGGAGGAGAGTCCACTGATGGGTTCTTGTTATTGATGACTAGCCTTATGAGTCTTTGCTCTTGTAATTGAAACTTAGCCTACTGTTTTGGGGTGCCTAAGGTTTGCCTGAGAGCCTCCTTGTTGCTCAAATATGGCCTCTCTCTAACCCAAACTCAGTATATGAAAGCATTACCTTCCCCCCAGTGTGGGACATGACTCCCGGGGATGAGCCTCCCTAGCAATGATGGCTTAATACCAAGTGTCAACTGGCAATATGAATGGAAAAAGACCTTGAATAAAAGGGGGGAACGGTAAAGACAAATGAGTTCATGTGGCTAAGAGACTTCAAAGAGAGACGGGAGGTCATCTTAAAGGTAACACTTACCTCAGTAGGATCTCATAGAACACGAAAGTGGATATCACCCCACACAGAGGGGCTCCTGAGGGCTCTGGAGTCACCCAGGTCCTATATGAGGGGGAATAGCTCCAGAGATTGATGCCTTATCAGTTGGTTCTACTTTGGAATCTGTGCTACTGAGAGGGACAGAGTTGGACTCAAATAAGTCCTCCCTGCACATTGTCCCTTCTACTCAAACCTATATGTGATGCTGGAGTTTGTAGATTTACTTCCAGAGACTGGAGCCTCTGGCCTGCCCATGTGCCAGCTGTGCCTGGAATCTTGGTGGAGCTGCAACTACTACTCTACAGCTCAATGGATTCACCCAAGTCACCTGGTGAGGAGACGATGATGGACATTCCAGGGAATGGAGAGAGCCTGCAGCTGCAGTGGATAATCCATCTACTCTATCCATGGGATATAAGCCCCCTCTGACTTGGAGGTGGAGTGGATATCACTATCCCAGACTCCTCAGGATTGGGGGAAGAATTATGGACTACAGTGGGCTTAATGGTATTCTGTTGTAGACATAATGGAAGAAATTATAACAGTGATGTGGAGCCAGTGGCCACTAGATGCTGTCAGGGCAGGGAAGGGAAAAGCAGTTGTAATACAGGGGTTTCTTCAGGACTTTTTAATTATCCTGAGTGACATTACAACGACAGAGATAAGCCATTTTACATCAGCATATAATATGCAGAACTGAGTGGGAGAGAGTGTGGTGTACAATGTGAACTATGGTCCATGTTTATTGGCAATTGGCAAAACCCCAGTATATGTATATCCATTGCAGGTGATGTGGCACACTAATGAAAGATGTTTATGTGGGATGTTATGGGAGGTGTGGGAGGTGGGGAACATGGGAATCCCTATAATTTTTGTGTAATATTTATGCAATCTAAGCATCTTTAAAAAAATATATATATATATAACATTTATGCAAGCAAATGCACATATATGCATATATATTTATATATTATTTTACAACTATTGGTTTGTATTGTGAAAAATTTGATTTTTACCAAAAATAAAAAAAAGAATAACCAGAGATAGCAGCTATGTACAGCAAAGGAAACAGAGAGAGATTGAGAAGTGAAGAATTTTCTTGTCTGTTTTTTGTTTATTATTATTATTATTGAAATAATGAAAATGCTCTAATAGTGATTGAAGTAATGAATGAACAACTATGTGATTATACCAAATACCACTGATTGTACACTTTGTATGAATTATATGCTTTTTAATATCTATCAATAAAATTGATTTGTTTAAAAGAAAATCACCTGGCTTCACATGCACACACATTCAGCCACACATGCACACACATGCAAAAATAATATTTGTGTTATTTTCCTATTAATGTTACCATGCTAGAAGCAAAATTCAATAACTTGTTTATTCAACATTTATTTTCCAACTACATCTCTATTAATAAATTGTGATCCAGTTGATTTAACTATCGTACAGTAATCCATTGTATCTGCCAGTTCTTATTTAAGCATTGCCTATTGACAGATATCTAATTGCTTCCATATTTTATTACAAGCAATTACATGGTGAATATCCTTATATATCACTCCATGTAAACATGCATGTGGGTTTCTATAAGTAAATACCTACAAGTAAATAAAATGATATTTCTTTAAATTTTGTTTTCTATTTAAGAGATAACAGCAAGTAATTTTCCATGATGGCTATGATCATTCCAGCAGTGTGTGAGAGTTTCTGCCACTTCTTATCTTTGGCAACCTTTGCTATTGTCAGTTGTTTTAGCTTTTGCCCAACTATTATGTAAAACTAGCATCTCGTTGTTAATATAATTGGCATTTTCCTGGTTACTACTGAAGTTGGGCATCTTTTAAAATGTTTAGATAAAATGTAAGTTTCCTGTTCATATATTTGGCTATTCATCTCTTGTTTGATTACCTTTCTTCTTATTTCTAAGAGTGTTTTATGTATTCTCCTTTTTAAACTGATATATATTTTCAAATATCCTCTCTTACGCAGTGACTGCTTCTATAGCATTGCTTATGGTGTCTTCTTGTCATTTATAAGTGCTTTATTTAATAAATGATCATATTTGTCAATACATTTTGGTCATGTCTCACTTCAGAAACTTTAGATTAAGAATATATTCTTAAATATTATCTTCTAATAAATTTTTAAAAGGAATTTTTGTGTTTAGCTTTTTGGGAACCTAATTTTATTTTAAAGCCCTGAAGTGGCTTCCTATTTTCTTATAGGACTGAGACCAAAGCCCTATCAGGCATAAATGATTTTCCTTGATATAACCACTATGATTCCCATCCTTTTCCTAGACAAAAGATAAGTTTTTTTATTAATTATGGGAGTCTAACTGTGGAAGGTTGATGCCAAGAAAGAGATATGTTCAGATTTTTAAAATACTGATTTGAATACCTTGAACATGGACATATATTTCAGAATCCCTTGGAGTTTGAAACAGGGAGAGTTAGGAAAAATAAAAGGAAATGCCACTTTTTTTTCATTAGCAGCCAAAAAAGCAAACTATTCTACTCTGAAGGCTGCATATATGTCAAACCTAATACAGACAGAAAAGCAAGTGATTATCAAGGAAAGGTCTCTTTATAGAACTTTAAGAAAGACTTGAGGTTGACATAAAAATATCAGCTAAAATATCTTGGATGTTTACTATGTGCAAGAAACTGGACTAAGAATGGTACATAGATTATCTCATCTAATTCTCACAACATTTTGAGATATTCATTACCTTTATCCTTCCTTTCAAGAGAGACATTGGAAGCTTTTAGAGATTTGGCCATTTACTCAATTATATGCCACTAGTAAGTGTGGGAATTAAAATTAAAACTTGGGTTGATCTGTCTCCAGAGGCAGAGTACTTAGCCTCTCTGTTACAATATAGCAGCTGCACTGGGGCCATACAATGTGTTGAAAAGGACTAGAGGTCAAGCCTAGATGGACTTAAGGCTGCCATATATGGCTCATAATAAAATTATTGGCTTACATTGTATTTTTTTCTTTATTAGAAAAGTTGTTGGTTTACAGAACAATCAGGCATAAAGTATAAGAATCCCTTATACCACCCCACCAACACCACCAGCATTGGTGTGGGACATTTGCTGCAATTGATAGTAACACTTTTTTTTAATAATTGTACTATTATAGACCATGGTTTAACTTAGTTTCATTGTTTGTGTAGTGTAGGTTTATAGACTTCTTAAAATGCTTACTGTGTTACTATATATAAAATCTAACATTTCCCCTTTTAATCATATTCCTATATATATTTCAGTGCTGTTAATTGCATTCACAATATTGTGCTACCATCACTACCATCATTCCAAAACATTCCAAAACATTTCCATTATTCCAAAGAGGAACCCTGTACATTTTATGCCTTAACTTTCCATTCCCTGTGGCCATCTCATCTCCTGGTAACCTATATTCTAGATTCACACTCTATGAATTGGCTTATTATAATTGTTTAAAATGAATGAGATCATAAAAATATTTGTCTTTTTGTGTCTGGCTTATTACACTCAACATGATGTCTTCAAGTTTCATCCATGGTCATCAAGGACTTCATTGCTTTTTACAGCTGAATAATATTCTATTATATGTATATATCACATTTTTAAAAAGTTCATTCATTGCTTGTTGGATACTTGGGTTGATTCCATCTTTTGGCAATTGTTAATAATGCCACTATGAACATCAGTGTACAAATACCTGTTCAAGTCCCTGCTTTCAATTCTTTTGTGTATATACCTAGTATATTAAGGAAACACCAGTGCCTATATTGGTTTAGATTAAACTAACAACTATGACTGACTCCCCAATCCAGTCTTTTCTCACAAACTTAGGCCCTCTTAAATTAACTACATCTTCTGAATCTTGAAGATTTGATGTTATGTATGCTAAATATGAAAAGAGAACCGTTAAGTGTCAGAGAAAGGAAGGCATCCAAATGTAAAAAGTGCAGGAGAAAAGAATCCTGCATTGATCAGAAGCCTGCCTTCTTATCTTCTTTCTAAGCTTTACTGTAAGAAGGCAAATAGAGGTACTGAAATGACAAGGCTAGTTGGGACCTCGTTAGAACATGATCTCATGGCGAGGAGTGCACACTGTGGTAATAAGAACAAACACCAATGTAGTACTAAATCATTGCCCAGTGATTTCCTAATTTCTTTACATAGATCAGCTTGTTTAATTCTCATACAATCCCTATAAGGTAGATTACTGGCATTTCCTCTTTTGCAGGGTAAGAGAAATAGACACACATTTATGGATCACCCAGGTAATTAGTTCCTGAGCTGGGGCTTGAAACCAGACACTCTGGCTCCAAGCCTATATAATTCTCCACTACACTATACTACCACTCTCACAGAGCCAAGTCCTTCTCTACCATTCATTTGCTGTGTAACTATCAAAGATTTCAAAGCTTCAATTTCCTTTTCTCTAAAATGAAGATAAGAATAGTGCTGTACCCTAAAACTGCAGAGAAAATAAAAGGAAATTTTCATGCCAAGTGTTTTCATAGAGCCATGCATGTGATAAGCATGCAATAAATGACATCTCTGAGTATAACTCTGTTAAACACCATGGGCAACAATGTCTTGTAGCTTAAGGAGCCAAGGACCTAAATGTATAAGTTCAAGACTCAGTAGGTAATATTAGAATATTTTATTATAAATATGTAAAAGGTCCTAATACTTATCCTTCTGGAGAACACAAGAGGTTGCAGAAAATGGGATCAGTATGTTTTTTTAAATTTTTTTTTATTTTTAAAGATACTTAGATTATACAAATGTCACACAAAAATACAGGCTTTTCCCATATTCCCGGCTCCCAACACCTCCCACATTTTCCCACATTAATGACACCCTTTATAAGTGAGGTACATTCATTGCAATTGATGAACACATTTTGGAGCACTGTCACTAAGTGTGGATTAAGTTTAAATTGTAGTTTACACTCTCTCCCACCCAATTCTGTAGGTTATGGCAAGATTTATAATGCCCTGTGTATGTCATTGCAATGTCATTAAGGACAATTCCCAAGTCCAAAAAATGCCCCCGTATTACACCTTGTATTACGCTTACTGGTAATTACACTTACCAGTAATTACACTGGTATTTACACTTAATTACACTGGTAATTACACTTACCAGTAATTACACTGGTAATTACACTGGTATTACACTTACTGGTAATACCAGTAAGTCTCCTTTAGTCCATAGTTCATTCCACAATCCTGAAGATTCTTGGATGATTATGTCCACTCCACCTCTAATTGAGAGGGAGCTGTGATCCCATAGATCCGATGGATGGAACTCTCTTGCTTGCAGGTGTAGACTCTCTCATTTCCTTGGTATGGGAGTTGGCCATCATCACCTCCTTATTAGTTGTTCTGGGTGAGACAAATGATCTGGACAGTAGGTGTTGCAACTCAGTTGAGATTGAGGACCCAGCTGGCACATGGACAGTCCAAAGATTTAAGTTTCTTGGACATACACCTACTAACTCTTGTACTAATTATAGGTTCAAATAGAAGGACAGAAAAGCCATGCTGACAGAGTCCAACTCTGTCACATTGGGGAGCATAAATTCCAAAGTAGGGCCCACTGGGAAGGCAACAAACTCCTGAGCTATTTGTCCTGACTACAGTGTCTGGATGCCTCAAGAACCCTCAAAAGATTGGGCGTCTGTCTGCCATATGGAGGGACCTGGGTTCGATCCCTGGGACCTCCCAGTAAAATAAAAATATATAGAGAAGGTGCATGGGCTGCCAGGCTCTGTGTGCCGGTGAGTCATCAGGCCCCGGGAACCATGCAGCAAGATGATGATGTAAAAAGGAGAGAGACAAGAGGAGATGCTCTGAAAGCTCTGAAAACCAGGAGCTGGGGTGGCACAGATGGCAGAACACCTCTCTCCTACATCGGAGGTGTCTGGGATCGAATCCTGGTGAAGACTGGAGGAGGAGGATGAGAAGAGATGAAACAGACACAGAGAATTGCCCAGCGAAAGGACACAAAACAGCAAATGCGGAAGGGGGATTTAAAATGGATCAAGTAAAATAAATAAATCTTAAAAAAAAACACAACAACTTCAATTTAATTCAACATGGCCTGTATCCATCATAGCAGGATCATGTAGAACACTTCCATTTCCCCCAAAATATCCCCTGTTCCAACTACTCTACTACTCTTTCCCCTTCCCCTTGGGACCCATGTCAACTACCATGTTTCTCTCCTTGAAAGACAAGATTCATAGTTACTTGCAACAACTTTGAGGGCTTCACAACACTGGTCTTTTCTCCCCTATTAGGCATTGCCCATGCTTTGGAGAGACTCCCATCCCTCTATTTGAGAACATAGCCAGCTTCACCAGGATAGGATTCCACCACCTTGCGGTTCATTATGTGAGTCTCCACCCACTGATATAATACACTATGACAAGATAAACACTCACACACACCCTAGAAGTCTGCCCCAGGTGCACACTGTCCAAAATCACCCCCCAAATCCAACACTCCAAACCAGCAATACTCACTTGCCATATTGCCAAAAGAGAATCACCAACATTTTATCTGCCAATCCCCAGTGTTCACCTAATCCCTTCCCCAACACTTTCCCTAGTTTCATGGACAGTCCAACCCACCCTCCCCAACCCACCGACCTGACAAATCAGCACAAGCCAACTGTACAGTATCATTGCACCACTGTCATGTGCCTCCACTGTATAACTACATACTTCCACATTATCATAGATTTTGCCCATATGGGCATTGGCTTACAACCTTCTTCTCCCTTTCAGTCTCCTGTGAATCTAGCTTCCAGATTCTAGCTCTGTGAGTATGCTCAATTTGTTTAATTCATATCAGTGAGGTCATGTAATACTTGTCCTTCATTGTCTGGCTTGCTTCACTTAACATAAGGTCCTCAAGATTCATCCATGTTGCCCCATGTGTTAATGCTGTATTCCTTCTAACAGCTGAGTAATATTACATTGTATATATATATACCACAATTTATTTATCCATTCATCTGTTGAAGGGCATCTGAGTTGATTCCAATTTTTGGCACCAGTGAATAACACCACTATGAACATTGGTGTACATATATCTCTTTGTGTCCTTGTTTTCAGTTTTTCTGGGTATATACCCAGCAGTGGAATTGCTGGACCATGTGGCAGATCTAGTTAGTTTTCTGAGGAACCATCAAACTGTCCTCCATAGTGTCTGCACCATTCTACATTCCCACCAGCAGTGGATGAGGGTTCTCATTCTTTCACATCCTCTCCAATACTTGTAGTCTTCTGTTTTTTTAATACCCACCAGTCTAATGGGTGTAAAATGATATCTCATGGCAGTTTTGATTTGCATTTCCCTAATAGCTAATGATGTTGAGCATCTTTTCCTGTGCTTTTTAGCTGTTTGTATTTCTTCTTTTGAGAAGTGTCTATTCAAATCACTTGCTCATTTCTTAAATTGGTTGTTTGTCTTTTAAACTTTGTGATGTAGTATTTCTTTATATATACTGGCTATTAGGACTGTATCAGATATATGGTTACTAAATATTTTCTCCCATTAAGTAGGCTGCCTTTTCGCTTTGTTGACAAACTCCTTTGAGGTGCAGAAGTTTTTAATTTTGAGGAGGTCACATTAATCAATTTTTCCTTTTTCTGATCATGCTATGGGTATAAAGTTCATGAAACCATTTCCTAATACAAGATCCTGTAGATACTTCCCTACATTATCTTCCAAGGTCTTTATGGTCTTTGCTCTTATATTTAGATTTATGATCCATCTTGAGTTAATTTTTGTATAAGGAGTGAGATGGTGTTCCTCTCTTATTCTTTTAGATATGGATATGCAGTTCTCCAATCACCATTTTTTGAAGAGGTCATTCTCTTCAAGTTGAATGGGCTTGGTGGATTTGTCAATTATCAGTTCACTGAATATGTGAGGATCTATATTAAAACTCTCAATTTGGTTCCATTAGCCAGTATGTCTATCCTTGTGCCAATATCATGCAGCTTTCACTACTGTAGCATTTTAGTATATTTTAAAGCCAGGTGGTGTGATTCCCCTGATATCATTTTTCTTTTTCAATATGTCTTTGGTTAATTGGGGCCTCTTGCCATACCAAATAAATTTCGTAGTTATATTTTCTAAACAGTAAAGAATACTGTGGTGATTTTTATTGGGATTGCATTAATCATGTTTATCAATTTGGATAGGATAGACATCTTAATGACGTTTAAACTTCCTAACCATGAACAAGGAATGTTCTTCTATTTATTTAAGTCTTCTTTGATTTCCTTTAACAGTGTTGCATATTTTTGGCATATAAGTCATTTACATCTTTAGTTAAATTTCTTCCTGGTTATTTGATTCTTTTAAATGCTATTGTAAATGGAATTTTTTTATTGATTTCCTCCTCAGATTGCTCATTATTGGTGTACAAAAAAATGCTGCTGATTTTTGCTCATTGATCTTAAAACATGCCATTTTACTGAAGTCATTTAAAAGCTCTAGAAGCTTTGATGTAGATTTCTCAGGGTTTTCTATGTATAGGATCATGTCATCTGCAAATAGTGAGATTTTATACTTCTTCCTTTCCAATTTGAATGCCTTCTACATTTTTTTTTGCCTGCTCAAGCAAGTACTTCTAACACAGTGTTGAATAAAAGCAGTGAAAGTGGGCATCCTTGTCTTGTTACTGATCATAGAGGGAAGGAATTTAGGATTTCACCATTGAATATGATGATAGCTGTGGGTTTTTCATATATACCATTTACGGTGTCGTGGAAATTTCCTTCTATTCCTATCTTTTGTAGTGTTTTTATCAGAAAAGGGTGCTGCATTTTGTTGAATGTTTTTTCTGCATCTATAGAGATGATCATGTGTTTTGTTTTTTTTTCAGTCTGTTTATGTGGTGTATTACATTGATTGATTTTCTTATGTTGAACCATCCTTGCATATCAGGGATGAAACTCACTTGGACATGGTGTATAATTCATTTGATGTGTTGTTGAAAATGATTAACCAGTATTTTGTTGAGAATTTTTGCATCTGGGTTCATTAGAGAGATTGGTTTGTAATTTTCCTTTCTTGTGGCATATTTCTTTGGCTTTGGTATTAGGATGATGTTGGTATCATAGAATGAGTTAAGCAATGTTCACTCCACTTGTATTTTTTGGAAGAGTTTAACTAGGATTGGTGTTAGTTCTTTCTGGAATGTTTAGCAGAATTGACCTGTAAAGCCATCTGGTCATGGGCTGTTCTTAGTTGGGAGATTACTGATCACTAATTCAATCTTGTTACTTGTGATTGGTCTGTTGAGTTCATCAAATTCTTCTTTTGACAATGTAGGCTGCTTCTGTGTTTCTAGGAATTTTTCCATTTCCTCTAAATTATCCATGCTGTTCGCATTGAATTTTTCAAAGTATCCTATTATGATACTCTTTAATTCTGTGGGGTTAGTGGAGATATCCCCTTCCTTTTTTCTTATTTTATGTACTTACATCTTCTCTCTTTTTTTCTTTATTAGTCTAGCTAAGGGTTTGTCAATTTTATTAATATTCTCGAAGAATCTGCTTTTGGTTGTGTTTATTTTTTCTAGTGCTTCCTTATTTTCAATTTCATTTAGTTCTGATCTTTTTTATTTTTTCTTTCTACTTCCTTCATCGTTAATTTGTTGATTTTTTCTAATTCCTCTAAGTGTGCATTTACATCTTTGATTTTAGCTCTTTCTTCTTTTTTTAATATAGGCATTTATGCCTAGGAATTTTCCTATCAGTACAGCTTTTGCTGTATCCCATATGTTTTGATAGAGTGTTTTGTCATTTTCCTTCATTTCAAGGTGG
>JAQZBX010106943.1:0-10706 GCA_029593785.1 Cabassous unicinctus
TTTTTATTACTCTTGATCTTTTTAGTATTCATACTATTCTTTCTACACTCTCCTCCAACTCTTTCTCTCCTGTTTTCTCATTTCAACCTACAAAATTCCTCTTATTATTTCTTGAACAGCAGGTTTCTTGTTGACAAATTCTCTTAATTTCTGTTTATCTGTGAATATTTTGAACTATCCCTCATTTTTGAATGCCAGCTTTCCTCAATACAGGTTTACTAGTTGGCAGTTTTGTTTTCCTTTTTCTTTTAGCATGTTAACTCTGTTATACCACTGCCTTTTCTTTTATTTAATAATAATACTTTATTCCAAATATCCACAAATGGTTATTTCCTAAAGAATAATTCCAGTTTGGAAGCTGAAATCATATTAATAAACTTTTCATATTCTACTATATTTAAATACATTATCTATTTATTTATTTCAGTGGGTTTACAAATACATCATTTAAAAAAATATTTTAAGATGCTTTGATTACATAAACATTACAAAAAAATTACAGTAATTCCCATGTTCCCCACCTCCCACACCTTTCACAACCTCCCACATAAACATCATTCATTAGTGTGGCACATCACCTGCAATGTATATATACCTCCTGTGACTTTGCCACTAAGCATGGATCATAGTTCACATTGTGGACCACATTCTTTCCCACACAGTTCTGCATGTTATATGCTTATGTAAAATAGCTTATATCTATCATTGTAATGTCACTCAGGGCAATTCCCAAGTCCTGAAAAGCCCCTGTATTACAAATGCTTTTCCTCTCCCTGCCCCGAAAGTGTCCAGTGGCCACTGGCTCCACCCTAAGGTTGTAATTTCTTCCATTGCTTGAATCACAATATGTCTACAACAGAATACCAGTAAGTCCACTCTAGTCCATAGCTCTTCCCCCAATCCTGAGGAGTCTGAGATGGTGATGTGCACTCCACCTCCACTTGAGAGGAGGCTTATATCCCATGGATAAGATGGATGAGATTATTCTGCCTGAAGCTGCAGACTGTCTCCATTCCCTGGCATGGTCGTTGCCCATCATCATGTCCCTGCCAGGTGTTTTAGGTGAGTCGATTGAGCTGTAGATTAGGAGTTGCATCTCCACTGACATTCCAGGCGCACCTGGCACATGGACAGGCCAAAGTCTCCAGTCTCTGGAAGTACACCTACAATCTCCAGCACCATATACATGTTTGAATAGAAGGGACTGATGGACCACGTGCAGGGAGGACTTGAGAAATCATTGCTCAATCATATCAAGCTTCCTTTGTATGTGATGGGTCTCTTTTCTGTTGCTGCTTTTAGTATTCTCTCTTTGTCTTGAGTGCATGACAATTTTGTAAGTATATATCTCAATGTAGGCCTGTTTAGATTTATAATGTTGGAGTGTGCTGAACTTCCTATACATGTACATCCATGTCTCTCAAAAGATTTTCCAGCCATTATTTCCTGAAACACTCCTTATGCCCCCTTGATCTTTTCTTCTCCCTCTGGGATGCCTATAATGCATATATTTGTGTGTTTTGTGCTGTCATTCAATTTCTCGAATCCATGCTAAATTTTTTCTACATTTTTATCCATCTGTTCTACTGTCTGTGTGATTTCAGATGTACTATCTCCTACTTCACTAATTAATTCCTCTGTTTGTTCAATTCTGCTGTGAAGTACTTTCAATGTATTATTGATTTCTTCCATTGAGCCTTTCATCACCGTCAGATCTGTTATCTTTTTATATATGTTTATAATTTTTTCTCTATGTTCTGCCAGTATCTTATTAATATCCTTTATCTCTTCTTTCACTTCATTAAGCATATTCATGATATTTATTTGGACATTTTTCATTAGTTTTTCCACATTCTGCATCTCCTCCTGTTTTTAAGTTTGTTCATTAGACTAGGCTATATCTTCCTGTTTCTTAGTATGGCTTGTAATTTTTTGCTGGTGTCTAGGTATGTGTTTATATGATGGGCTTATTCAGATGGTTAACTTCTCTTTCTAGTTTTGGGTTTTATTTTATTTTACATTGTGTTAAGTTCCTCTTTGACACCTGGTTCAACTCCTTTTATATCTTTGTATTGCCTATGAGTCAATGAAAAATATTAAGACCATAGAAAGAAAAGAAATAACAGAAAAATAATAAACAAAAGAAAAAGGTGGAAAAGGAATTGAAAGAGAACCAGGTAGAAAAGGGAAAAAATAACTATAAGTAATAAAAGTGAAAAGTGTTAAAAAGTAAAAAGGATCAATTTTAATCTTTAAAAAGCATTATGAATTTAATGGATTGGGGCATTCAAAAAAAGAAAATGGGAAAAAAACAACAGAAATTTTTTTAAAAAAAAATTATTATTATTATTGTTTTTTTCTCCTTTTATCTCTGCATTATCGGATGTCCAGTGTGTACCGTGACATCTTCCCTCTCTCATTCCCCAGTGTCTCCCAAACTTTCGTTTAAAAAGTGGAAATAAAAAATAAAGAAACAGGAAAAATAGAATATAATTAAGGAAACATGAGAAGAGAAGGAAGAACATGAGGACCAAACAAGAGAAGGTGGAATGAAAAAAACAACAACAAAAGAGGAAATAATGAAATAAAAAAAAGAAATAAAGAAACTAAGGAGAAAAAAAGGCAACAAAGAAGGAAAACAAAAGAAAAAAAGGAAAAATCAGACAAAATAGGGTTCCCTCTCAGACCACTAGCAACTGTCTCATACTGTTAGTGCTCACCAGTCAATTAGCATTCAGCATGCCCACTCTAGGTATAGATTAAGCAATAAATAATAAAAAATAAAAATAACAAACGAAATAACTTAAAAATAAAGCCCATCTTAGTTCCCTGTCCCAAGGCTGCATCTCCTTCAACTCCTCCCTACAGGTCCTGGGGTTCCTTCCCCACCCCCTTCCCTAATTTAGTTAGGCTTTTTTTTAAACAGGCACAGGGTATTGGACATGGGACCTCATATATGCAAAGCAGGAGTTTAACTACTGAGCTACATCCATTCAACCAGTTAGGTTAGGTTTCTGAAGGCTTCTGATGCCTTGTCATCTGCCTCTACCTGCCCCCTTTACCTTCAGGCCAGTTTTACTTCTGATAGTTGGCTGACTTTCGCTCCAGGTTTCCTACTCTCCTGGGCTTTTAGGACTCTGCCATCACACCTCTCACTGACCCTGTTCTTCTTTCTTTAAGGGAAGGTGGTTGGGACAGCTAGCCTGATCAGCTGCCCCCTCCCCTCACCCTGGAGCTGTTTCCGTGCCACCTGTTATCATTTTATTTTACTGGTCCACCCTCCCTATTTACCCTCCTCCTTACATCTCTCTCTCACTGAGTTGCTTGGATGCTAGGTCCCACAACTGTTTGCTCAGCATTCCCCAACTCAAGAGCCTGCTGGGTACCAGGATGCTTCCCTGGTGTTGGTGGTGAAAGTTGTGTGGGAAGGGGTGTACATATGGCATGTTTTTACAGATTATGAATGTATTCAAGTGATCATGGGCTATTGTCTTGCTGTGTGGAGAGACACACAATAACCAAAAGAATATTGAATTCCCATCTTGGGGATTCCTGCTACATTTTCTAATAGAGTGCAAGAATCCCTGGAATACATGAGCAGTGCCTAGTGAAGGAGGACAGACAAAAATGCCAAGCCCTTAATATGATGCTTGTACTTATGAACCTTTAACTTATGAAATTGAAACTTAGTTTAGCAATATATATTGCCTAAGAGTTACCTCTTGAAAGCCTCCTTGTTCCTCTAATGTGTCTTTTCTCTAAGCCAAACTTAGCACATAAACTCACTACTATCTGCACAGCATGGACATAAATCTTAGGGATAAGCCACCCAGGCACTGAGGGATTATTACCAAACACCAAGTAGCAAAGCATTTGGAAAAAGGCCTTGATCAAAATGAGGAAATATTAAACACAAATGAGTTTTTTAAACAAATCAATTTTATTGATACATATTAATGAAACTTTTTGGAGTCATGAAATTGCTTTAGAATTTTTGAGATGATGAATGTACCTTGTGATTATACTAAAAGGCATTGATTATACACTTTGGATACATCATATGGTATGCGAATATATCTCAAAAAGCAGCTTAATAAATAAGTAAATAATTGTGAAAGAATAGCCAGAAATAGCAGTTATGTACAGCAGGAGAAACAGAAAGATTGAGAGGTGAGGAATTTTCTTGTTTGTTTGTCTGGTTTTTTGTTTCTTTATTATTATTATTATTGAAATAATGAAAATGCTCTAATATTGACACTCAGCCCCCAATATAGTACCATTCTCAATGTGATCAGCCTGCTACCTGATGGTAATTTGATTACATTGGCCCACTTAAATCATGAAAGTTTCATCGATTAGTTCTAACTGGAATAGACACATACAGCAGATAAGCTCTTGCCTTTCTTACATGAAATGCTTCTTCCAAAACTACCATCCATGGACTTACAGAATGCATTATTCACCATCATGGTATTCCACAGAACATTGCTTCTGATCAAAGAACACACTTCAAAGCAAATGATATGTGTGAATGGGCTCTTGCTTATGGATTCACTGGTGTTACCATCTTCCCCATTATCCTGAAGCAACTGGATTGATATAATTTTGGAAAGGCTTTTGAAGCCTCAATTACAGTCCCACTTACTTGGCAATACCTTGCAGAGCTGGGGCAATGTTATCGAGAAGGCTCTGTATACTCTAAACCATCATCTAATATATGGTGCTATTTTTCCCATAGCCAGGATCTATGGGTCCAGGAAACAAGGGTTGGAAATGGGAGTGGCATCATTCACAATTACCCTTATTGATCCACTAGGACAATTTTTTCTTTCCTGTTCCTGCAACTTTAAGCTTTGCTGATCTACAGGTCTTAATTCCAAAAGGAGGTGTGCTTTGACCAGGAGACAGAACCATTAATCCATTGAAGTGGAAGCTAATTCAACCACCTTGCCATTTTGTGCTCCTCAAACCTTTCAATCAACAAGCAAAGAAGAGAATTACTGTATTGGCTGGGATGATTGATCATGACTATTAAAGAGAAACATGACTGCAATTACACAATGGAGGTAAAGAAGAATTTTCCTGGAACACAAGAGATCTCCTAGGGAATCTCTTAGTATTAAAATGTCCTGTGACTAAAATCAATGGAAAACTTCAAAAACCCAGTCCAGGCAGGACTAACAATGGCCCTGAAGCTTCAGGAAGGAAGGTTTGGGTCACTGCATCAGGCAAAGAACCATGGCTAGCTAAGGTGCATGTTGAGGGTAAAGGGTATATGAAATGGGTAGTGGGAAAGGTTAGTGATAAATATGAACTGCAACCATGTGACCAGTTACAGACACAAAGACTGTAATGGCCATGAATATTTCTTCCTTGTTTTATTATGAATGTGAGTAAGTAACAAATATTTGTTTTCTTCTCTATTCTATTTCCTTATCATATGAAATAAGTTGTTTTAGTTTCATGCCATTTTATTTAATTTATAGAGTGTCACATTGAAGATTGAATATTACCCAAAGACTTGTTTTCTATTCTGGAGGGATTTCATAAGTTTCTGTTGTTATGCAAGGCAGTTGAGTAATTTTAGGTGAAAACATATCTTTTATTTAGAGATTGCGTATAGTTTAAGGTAATGCGTATGGCTGCCAACTTAACAAGGGGTGAACAGTGATGGTTAGGCTCATGTTTCAACTAAGCAGTCATATTGGTACCCAGTTATTTGGTCAAGCACTCAGTGGCTTAATTGTACTGTGATGATAATTTGTGGACTGAAATCATCAGTAATTTGATTGCATCTATGGCTGATACAACCTAATACACCCAGAGGAACAGACCATTTTATGAACATAATCCAATATCTATTTTTGTAATTCATAAACAATATCAAACTGCTACAGGTTTTATAGAAGTAAGCAGCAACTCTCTGAAGAAAAACAGCTATTCAGTGATCAGGCTGGCTAGGATGCTAATGAGAAGAAGTTTCCAGCTAAAACAGGCTACCTGGCAGCAGTCTCCTAAGTACATATCCTCAGTATTAGATAAGAAAGATCTCCATTCAGCTTTCATGGGTATTGAAACTTCTCCAAAGTTCCAAATCAACTGGTGTGTCCTCTATTATTTTATCATATATCATAAATGAATTGCTTATCTCAGAAAACATGTTAATTCCTGTGAACATATTTGGTGAATGTTTTGGTAATTTTGGCATATCCGGGGTTCTCCAATTATGTTTCACTTAGTTCTCTGTGATTCCATCTGTAATACTTAAATCACACTGATTCAAGTATGCTATTTTATTTATCATTGTTTACACATACATGGAAACAATTATTGTGGATAAATACCGAGTGGATAAATAAATAAATAAATGAATGAATGAATTATAATGGATCAATATAATGTTTATCAAAAAGATGATTAATTTCAAAATATTAAACATAGTTTATTGAATTAATGAAAATTTAATTTAAGAATCTCTACTTTATTTATTACATGAAAATTTCTTAGGAATTTTAAATTAATTATATTCATCCAAATCAATAAATCTGCTTTTTGTGATTTGATACATTTTCTTTTCTTTTCATGTTTTTATTTATTTATTTCTCCCCCTCCCTTTGATGTTTTGTGCTCACTGTCTGCTCTCTGTGTGTTCTTCTGAGTCTCCTTGTCTTCTCTTTAGACAGAACGGGGAATTGAACCTGGGACCTTCTGGAGCAGAGATAGGCTGCTCAATCTCTTGTGCCACCTCAGCTCCCTGGTTGGCTTCATCTCTTATTGTCTCTGTTCAGTGTCTCTTTAAAAAAAAAATGTATTGTTTGATTTTTTTAAATATACTTAGATTACAGAATGTAACACAAAAAATATAGGGAGTCCATATGTCCCACTCCCCACACTTCCCACACCCTCCCAATAAACAATATCTTTCATTAATGTTGCATATCCATTAAAATTAATAAATGCATCCTTGGGCATTTCCATTGAACATGTATCATAGTTCACATTGCAGTTTACACTCTCTCCCACACAGCAGTGCAGGCTATGGGAAGATATGTAATGACCTATATCTGTCATTGCAATGCCATTCAGGATTCTTCCCAAGTCCCAAAAAAGCCCCTACATTATATCTGTCTTTCCCTCCCACTGTCCCCAGAGCGTCCAGTGGCCACTGCCTCCACATCAATCCTGTAATTCCTTCCATTTCTAGAATCACAACAAGTCTATAGTAGAATACCAGTAAGTCCACTCTAATCCATACTTCATTCCCAAATCCTGAGGATTCTGGGATGGTGATGTCCACTTAATCTCTAATGTAGAGGGGGCTTCAATGCTATATAGCCAATGGATGGGACTCTCTTGCTTGCAGTTTTAGGCTTTTTCAGTTCCTTGGTATGTTGTTTGTTAGTCCTCAACTCCTTGTTATTTGTCCTGGTGAGTCCAATGAGCTTGAGGGTTGGTGTTCCAACTGCACTGAGGCTCAGGGCCCAGCTGGCACATGGACAGCCCAAAGATTCAAGTTTCTTAGATGTCCATCTACCATCTCCACCACCAAGAATAGATTCAAATAGAAGAGACATCTGAGACCTGTGTAGGAAAACCATAACTGAGTCAAACTCTGTCACTCTCAGGAATGTGAATTCCAAGGAAGGGCCCACTGGCAAGGCACCAAACTCCAGAGCTATCTTCCCTGACCAAAGGACCTGGGTGTCTCCAGAGCCCTCAAGAGTACCAGTATTTGAGATAGTATCCTCTTTGGCAGTCCATGGGGTAATGCTGAGATGTGCATAAGTATAAACTCTGGGATAACCTCCCGAGTCACTTTGAAGTCTCTTAGCTATATAAACTCATTTGTCTTTACCTTTTCCCCCTTTTATTGAGGTCTTTTTCCAGTTGCATTGCTAGTTGGTGAGGAGTAGTAATCCCTCTATGCCAGGGAGTCTCATCCACAGATGTCAGGCTCCATACTGGGGGAAGGTAATGCATTTATAAGCTGAATGTTGCTTAAGAGAGGACACATTTATACAACTAGGAGTCTCTCAGGAGGTAACTCTTAGGCATCCTACCACACTAGCCTGAGTTTCAATTTCAAGCACAAAGGCTCACAAGCATAATCATCAATATCAAGGGCCCATCAATGGACCATCTTCCTTCACCAGTCATTGCCCCTGCACTTGGGGGACAGTTGCTGCTCCATTAGAGAATGTGACAGAGCTCTCCAGGATTGGAATTCAATATCTCAGTTATTTTGTGAATCTCTACGCACTGTCACAATGTCCTGCAAACATTTGAACATTCTTACTGACCTTATATGTATGTCCAGGTGAACTTAAAACCATGTACCCCCATCATTGACACCCCACACCAATGATCCTCCCTTGCCCCAGTTGAAACCCTTCTGTGATCTAAAGCTTCTTCAAAAATGAAGATAATAAATTATCCAAATACAATTAATAGGAAAATGAAATAATAATTGTATGTTTAAATATAAGAAATAAAATACATAAAAATGTATAGAAAAGTAAAAATAAAATAAAATTTTAAAATTGGGATATTAAAAAATAATGAAAAATATTTGTGGAAAATTTTTTGACATTTTGCCTTTCATCACTGCAATATCTGTTGCCTTGTATGTACAGTGACAGTTTCTTCCATGTATCCTGCAGTGCCTTACTTTTTTTCATTTTGTTTTCTAAGGTTTACGTCAAAGTGAAGTCACATACAGAATACAGGGGACTGCCATATACCCAACATCTTCCCCATTTCCCCCCTTCCAACATTAATACCTTTTTATATGTAGATAGTACAACTGATACACCAATAGTGAAACATAGTTATTAACCATGGACAATGGTTTAAATAATGGTTTACATTTAAGACCATCCACTTTTATAAATTTTGATGATATTTTACATGGCTTGTATCCATCATTGAAAGATCATGTTGAACACTTCCACTGTCCACTAAATACCCTCTGCTCCATCTATTCTTTTCCTCCATCCCCATTCTCTTGGGGCCCATGGTGACCACCCAGCTTTACTCCCTGGATGACAAGATTCATACTTGCTTGCAACAACACTGAGGTCTTGACACACTGGTTTGTCGTCCCCTGTTAGGAAACACCCATGCTCTCAAGAGATTCCCACCTCTCTGCTTGTGAACAAATCTGTCCTTTCCAGAATGGGAGTCCTGCTCCTTCCCACTCATTACATGGGTCCTCACCCACTGATACAACACATTATGACTAAATGATCATGTGCATACTCCCTAGAAGCTTGCTCCAGGCATGCCCTATCTGGAAGGTTCCCCCCATCCAACACCCTAAAAAAGTAACCTTTCCTTGTCATATTGCCATAAGATCATTCCCAAATTTGTACTTTTAACCACATACCCACCAAATCCAAGTGTTCAACTGGTACTTCCCCTAGCCATTCCCCCAGTTCCATGGACCATCCAACCCACCCTCCCCAATATACCCACCTGTCAAACCTACACCGTCCAACCCAATAGTATCACTACCCTCTTGTCATATCCCTTCAGTGGCCAAATACACACTTCCACCTTATCATAGATTAAGCCTGTATGGACATTGGCTCAAAACCTTCTTCTTCCTTTCTATTTCCTGTAAACCTATAATCCAGAGAATAGTTCTCTGAGCCTTCTTGATTTGCTTAATTCATATCAGTGAGGTAATTTAATATTTGTCCTTTGATGTCTGGTTTGCTTCACTCAACATAAGGTCCTCGACATTCATCCATGTTATCCCACTTGTTAGCATTGTATTCCTTCTTACAGCTGCATAATATGGCATTGTCTGTATGTACCATTTGTTGATGGGCATTTTGGTTGATTCCAACTTTTGGCAATAGTGAGTAATGCCGCTATGAACATTTGTGTGCATAGATCCATTCATGTCTTTGCTTTCAATTCTTCTGGGTATATACTTAGCAGTGGAATTGCTGGTTCATATGGCAGTTCTATAGTTAGTTTCTTTTGAGGAACCATCAAACTGTCCTCCACAATGGCTGGATCATTCAGCATATCCACCACCAGTGGATGAGGTTTCCCATCCCTCCACATCCTTTCCAACACTTATAGTCTGCTGTTTTTTAATAGCCACCAGCATAATGGATGTAAGATGGTATCTCATTGTAGTTATGAATTGCATTTCCCTAATACCTAGTAATATTGAGCATCTTTTCATGTGCTTTTTAGTCATTTGTATTTTTTCCTTGGAGTACTGTCTTTTCAAGTTGATTGCTGATTTTTAAAATGGGTTGTTTGCCTTTTTATTTTTTAATTGTAGGATTTCTTTATATATGCTGGATATAAGATTCCTATCAGTAATATGCCAAGTGTTTTCTCCCATTAAGTACGCTGCAACTTTACTTTCTTGACAAACTCCTTTGATGTGCAAAAGTTTTTAATTTTGAGGGGATCCCATATATCTATTTTTAATTTGAATGCATGTGCTTGGGTTGTGAAGTTCACGAAACCATTTCCAATTACAAGGTCCTGTAGATATTTCCATACATTATCTTCCAAAGTCTTTATGGTCTTGGCTCTTATATTTATATCTTTGATCCATTTAGTGTTTATTTTTATATAAGGTGTGAGATGGTGTTCCTCTCTCATTCTTTTGGATATGGATATCCAGTTCTGCAAGCACCATTTGTTGAAGAGGCCATTTTCTCCCAGTTGAGTGGGCTTGG
>JAQZBX010106944.1:0-10702 GCA_029593785.1 Cabassous unicinctus
TTTTTTTTTTTTTTTTTTTTTTGCTGTTTTGTGTCCATTTGCTGGGCAATTCTCTGTGTGTGTTTCCTGCCATCTCTTCTCATCCTCCTCCTCCAGTCTTCACCAGGATTCGATCCTGGAGACTTCCGATGTAGGAGAGAGGTGTTCTGCCACCAGCACCACCTCGGTTCCTAATAGGTTTAATTTTAATTTGACCTTGATGGCTTTCCATCAAGCTGAACCTGATGGCTTTCCCACCTCCTGTATGCTCTTGTAATCAATGTTGCTCACTCAAATTAGGAGAATTTGTATTTTCAATGTATTAAAAACTAACCAGAATTCCAGAATTGGAAATTTCCAGTTGAGAGAATATGGGGGAGGGGGACTCTTTAATTATGTTTGTTTTTATCTCTCCTGATTTGCTTTTTTCCCTTTGATTTTCCTATTCCAGCACCATAGCCACATACAAACTCACATGCTTTTGTACTACCCTGGGGGCCAGCTCTCTGTGGCCTGGCCTGTCTGGTGTGAGATGCTGAATTCTCCCTCTCCCTGGTACAGCTCAGAGTTCTTAGCATGAGAGGTGAACTAGATTCCACAACAGTCACAAAACTCACAGAGACTCTAGTTCCCTCTCTTTCCATCACTTATTCCAAATAATTCTGTTTGGGGACTGACACGGAGCCCTTTGTTTTGCTCAGTACCTGGCACTTAATTGTTGAAAGAAATCAAATCTAATTGAATAGAATCAAACCAAGTGAACTGGCAGGTTCTAAACCAGCCTTTCAAATAAGCCCCTTAAATGCTGCCCAGCTGAACCTGCAGTTCTCCTTGAGTCTGAGGGGAGGCGAGGCAGAGCACCAGGGCCCAGTCCTGGTCATTTGGGGAGTTTCTCTTATTAGCTCTTTGCTCTGTGGGTCCCTTCTGATTCCTCACAGCTGCTGTCTGTGGCTTTTGGACCAAATCAAGACTGTGAGTCTTTGACTAGAGACTAGCGTGAGCTCAGCCTCAGTGTAAATAAGCACCAATGGGGGAGTAGATGGGCTCTCCCAGTTTCTCAGTGAGGAAAAAAAATGTGACTGTCAGGAACATGAGAAAATAAATGTGTAACGAGCTGTGTAGCTTGTGACACACAAATCATGGTCTTTCCTTCTCTGCACTGAAAGAAGCTGAAAACAGCCAAACCCAGAATGGTGTAGCTTGACCTTGTACCTGGGACCTGAAGGAAAGGGAAGGAGGAATGTCAACCACTGTGCCGAGTGCAATTCATTCTCACGACCACATCACTGACTTAGGTGTTATTCCCATTTTACAGAAGGGGAAACTAAGGCCCAGGGGGTTAAGCAGTATAATGGAACGGACATCACCTTTGGAGACAGACAGAACTGGGATCTAATATCACAGGTACCATCCCCTACCACCTGTGTAACTTTGGGTATGTACCCTCCCTGACCCTCAAATTCCTTTTCTGTAAATTAGAGCTATTAATGTTTATTACACAGGGTTGTTGTGAGGATTAAATAAAATTAAAGATGATGCATGTAAAACAGACCCTGGCATACAGCAGACAGGTGTTCACTGAACATGACTCCTCTTGCTCTTTGCCCAAAGTCAGGCAGTTAGGCAGGGCAACCAGGACCCAAATCCAGGCCATCCGATGGGGATGCAGAGCCCTCCCACTCCAGGGCGGGAGGAATCAACAGCTGGAACAGATTCTCCAGCAGCTGGGGAGGAGACAGGAATGGGGTTCCCATGCTCCAAGCCAGCTCTGTCCTCTCTCATGCTTCATCTGCAACACTGTCTCATGTGCCCAGCCTGGTGACTCCTCTGATGTGCTGGCCTTCCTGTTGACACCCTCAGGGTCCAGAGAAGGGCTTGTTCTTCTGCTGGTGCTCACAGAAGCCTCAACTCAGATCTCAGCCCCCTGACCCATCTCACTACTTCAGTCTCTGTGTTGCTACTCACTGCTTCCCCCCTACTAGCCCAAGTTCCATCCATATTTCACTCAGAGATGAAATGTTTGTAGCCTCCTCCAGGAAGCCTTCCATCACACTGTTAGATGCACTGCTCACTTGCTCTTGACCCTCTTAGAACATTTGCTGCTTTCTGCTCTGTATCCCAGTGGTTTGATGTGCCTCATCCAGGGGATGGAAGCCGGAGGTTTATTTCCCTCTCTTCTGTTTCCTCCGAGGAAGGAAGGTTTCCTCTCTCTTTCTCCCTTCAGTGGCTTCTTTTCTGGTCCCTCCTCCTTGAAGGGATCCCACCAGGTAGGCCCTGCCATTTGGGGAGAGGTCATCAGAGGACCCCCTTTTTGCATCTGACTGGTTCAATCAGGTGGGAAGGGAGGAGAAAACCAATTGGTCTCCACATTCTCTAATCCAGTTTTGTGAACATTTAAGC
Source organism: Cabassous unicinctus (assembly GCA_029593785.1). Lineage (NCBI taxonomy): Eukaryota > Metazoa > Chordata > Mammalia > Cingulata > Chlamyphoridae > Cabassous > Cabassous unicinctus. Next base: position 2,380 of record JAQZBX010106944.1, read on the forward strand.
CAATATTTTTAGCCCTGATTCTTGAGTCAATTTCTTAATTGTTTGGAACCCAGAAGGGAGAGGAGTGTGATTACCACTCAGACCACAGTAGCAGACTAGGAGCATCTAGAAGGCGGAAACTATTCTTTTCTTATTTTTCAGTAAATAAAAATATATATAAATATTTAAGACACATATAAGAAAAATGTAGCATATATGTAAGTTATAAAGCTCAATATTAAACACTCAACCTAAGAACTACTCCAACCTGTCTCCTCCCCATCCCATCCCCCTGCCTCCGCACAAAAGGTAACAATTATCTGAAATTTTGCATTAACATCGCCTTTGTTTTGTTTCGTTTCGTTTTTTTTCCTTCAATTTTAGCAAATATGCTTATATTGCTGAGCGTACATAGTTTTGTTTTGCTTGTTTGGGGAGCTCTATATAAATGACATCAAACTGAATTTCATCATCAGTGGTTGTGAAATTTACCATGTAAAGATGAGCATGACTTAGCAATTCAATTCCTAGGTTTTTGCCCTATTTCAGTTGTTCTCAACCTTTTTGGTTTCAGGACTCTTTTATGCTCTTAAAAATTATTGAAGAGCCCAAAGAGCTTTTGTTTATGTGGGTTATATCTATCAATATTTACTATATTAGAAATTAAAACTGAAAAAATTAAAATGTATGTTAACTAGTCAACTAGTCACTTCAAAATATTTTTTCCAATAGAGAAAAAAAACAAAAACAAAACTGGAAACCACCCAGATTTCCATCATCATGAGAATAAATAAATGAATTGTGGTTCATTCATGCTGCAGAATATTTTACAACAGTGAAAATAAAGCCTCTTTTCTCCATCTTTTTTTAATGGGAAATCTATGAATTAGCAGAGTTCTGGTAGTTTGAGTAGCTCATTTGATCGGTGTAGACTAGAGTGTTAACTGAGGCCACGCACAAAGTAGGTATTTAAGAGAAGGAGGAATGAATGGGCTTGCCCAAAAGCTGAGAACGGAGAGGAGAGGCAGAGCCAGTCACCTGACTTCCTGTTGTGACTTTTGTCATGTTAAATTCTCCTCTGCTGAAGCCTTTTCATTTTCTGAAGCACTTGATTTCAGACTAATGATTAAAAGCTAACTTCCTGTTTCAAAATGTTTATGTCACCACAAAACACTTTGCAAACAGCGGGACTTAATAAACACAAGCTTACACAGAATTCAGTAAATTTACAAATGATCTCTTCCCTTTAATGTTTGGGAGCACAGAGCTAAAACAAGGACATTTTGTGTTTAAAACTGAGCCTTCTTGCTGGAATAAAAATATTTCAAGGCAAAATCTTCCCCCACCTGATCCCCAGTTAGAAGGGGAGAAGGAAAGATTAGGAGCTTTACAGAGGCAAATAAGGTCAGTGGACTCAAACTCATTAACACATAATCCTCTAGGGTAGGGAAGTAGATGGTGACCCATGATTCCTATGGATGGAATCCATAACAACCCAACACACACACGCACTCACATGCTTTCAGAGTATAGGTGCAAGTGGTAGCATTACAGTGGCCAAAGATAGCTGTGCTGAGAAGAGTGTGCTGAATGATATATTCTGTATCTGCACTTCAAGTACATACCTATATTAGGAATTATCAATATAGTGGTACTGCATGTAAATGGAGGCCCTTCATCAGCAAACTTACTGGTCTTGAACATAGATTTTCCACATAAAAGTACTTTAATGCCATTTGATATCAAATATCAAATTTTTTCTCACAAGAATGTCCCATTTTGTGGTGTCTTTGCGTTGCTAGTGCCCCCTTTCTTCCATCTCCTTCCCTAGGTTAACGTCCGAGGTGCAGGCAGCCAGATATGCATGCACTAGGCAGGAGATACTTGCCCAAAAGAAAAGACTTAAAAGAGATACAATTGAAGGTCACCTAACTAAACAGCAGGATTTCTCCCTAATCATCCTACTTTTGTTGTTGAATTTTCACTAGGTTCTTGGCTAAGCTACAAGCAATGAATTTCAAGAGCAAGCCAGGTTAGTTAGGCCAGTAATTTATTAAGGAAGGGAGGGAAGAGAAATGGGAGAAAATAACAGATCATGGGTCCCAGGTAGAGAGGAAGGGGCTGAAGAGTGATAAAGGGGGCCAATTTACAGACTACAATTCCCCATTACAGATTATAAATTCCCAGGTTTACTTGCATATTGATCCAGGCAGGGGTGGGGGGGGATGGGAAGAAGGCCAAAATAGGGCATAGAAACCAAGAACAGGGGCTGGTTTGATTTCCCATTTGCTTTTTAAACCATTAATTATTCTGCCCCTTTGCTAATGACAGGGGAGGAGTCCCAGCTGTTTACTGTTTTGATTGGTTATCCACCCATCAATCCCCTGGGAGGGCCCAATGATAAGGCCCTGGAGACTATCCGGGGCTTCTCCTGGCTTCCGGAGGAAATCTTGTTCTGAATGGGAGTTCTTACAAGTTTTTCCAGCAGCCATCTTGGGGGTACCGATGGCCACGTGGGCTTTCCTGCCAGATTCCAGATCTGTCTATTGATACCCTATTTTATTAGCCTGCTTCATTCTCTCTTTACACACACATACACACACACACACACACACACACACACAGTTTCCAGTCAGCTTTTTGAGACTTCACTCTTAAATAAGGACAAATAACCAAGAATCACATAACTGACGAAAGTCTCTAATCTAAAAGCTAGCAACTAAACCAGATAAAACAATAAACTCAGAAGAAAGAAAGTCTTTAGTTAAAAATCTTCAAGAAGAGAAGAAAAATATTGTATCTACAAAACAAGACTACGATGCTATAAAAAAAGAGCATTCAGAGCATTCAGAAAACAATAAAAAAGCTCTTAAAAATTAAAAATATGATGATAGCAGAAGTGACAGCTCAACAGAAGGGTTGGCAGATAAAATTGAGGAAATCTCCCAGAAAGTAAGCAAAAGCAAAAAAGATAATTAACTCTGCAGAAGGAAAGTGTACAAGAAGGAAAGTAAACATTGTCTACCACATGGTTCAACAATGACTAATATTTACATAGATATAATAATGTAAACATTAAACATTGACTATTGTTTTTTTTTTTTAAAGATTTATTTACTTTATCCATTTTAAACCTCCCCTTCCCCATTTGCTGTTTTTTGTGTCCATTCGCTGGGTAATTCTCTGTGTCTGTTTCCTGCCATCTCTTTTCATCCTCCTCCTCCTCCAATCTTCACCAGGATTCGATCCTGGAGACCTCCGATGTAGGAGAGAGGTGTTCTGCCATCTGTGCCATCTCGGCTCCTGGTTTTCGGAGCTTTCGGAGCATCTTGTCTTGACTCTCCCCTGCGTCTCTCTCCTGTTACATCATCATCTTGCTGCATGGCTCCCAGGGCCTGGCGGCTCACCGGCACACAGAGCATATTTTTTTTATTTTACTGGGAGGTCCCAGGGATCAAACCCAGGTCCCTCCATATGGCAGATGGACACCCAACCATTTGAGCCACATCCGCCCCCTTGACTATTGTTTTAACCAGACTGTATGGATGGGAGGAAAGGGAAGCATGGATTGAAGGAGATGGGGTGAGGAGTGAAAAGAGCTAAATTCTCAGTCAGTAGATAATGCCTAAACCTGAGAAATCAAGACAGAGAAGTAAAGGCCTGCTATCTATCAGTATGGAGGTATGTACCAAAATAAGCTGTTAAAAAGGTTGAAATGTGCCTTTAGAAAGTGGAAGTGGGGAAGCTTTTGTTTTTCATAACAAGCTTTTTAGAACTATTTGACTCTAAATTGTGGGCATATATAACTTTGATTAATAAATAAAAGCAAAATTTAAAAATAATTATAAAACCAAAGTTAACATTTTCTACACACAAAAATGGCCTTCAAAAAATCACTTTGACAAACATTATTCATAAAGTCATAATAATATAAACACTGAAAATTATTTCACTAAAAAATTGTCATCTAGTTATACTTAAAGATAGTATACTTGACAAGTGTGGGTGTGTGTTGGCATGACCAGCCAGGCCAGTTTGCTCAGGTCTGAGGAGTTTCTCAGGATGTGGACTTCCAGTGTTAGAACCGAGACAGTCTTAGTTAATTATCTTAGCAGTATGGTGAATGTGTATGTGGTGTGTGTCTATGACAATGTAAGAAAGCTATATTCTTATCTTTGGTAGTCAATAAATAATGTCTAAAATTGATCAATCAAGAAACAGCAATATAAAGCATACTGTTTAGTGATATGGTGATAAACACTACAAGAAACAGCTAAAGAAAGTGGTTGTTAGGGAGAAGGAATTGAGGGTAGGAAAGGGTGGGACAGGAGACTTTCAAAACTATGCATGTGTATTAGTTTGATTAAACAAATTTTTAAAAAGAAAACACAGAAGTCTGAGGCCATTTGGGGTGAGACACATAATTCAACTTCTCAATAGCTTCTGAGTACATCAGTGAAGTATATCCTGTATTAGTCATAAATAGGATAGACTTTGCAGTGGAAATAAACAAACCTTGAAATCCCAGTGGCAACACACAATCAAGGTTTATTGCTCATTCACACAAAGTCCAGTGCTAGTTTGGAAAGGGGCCTCCTCCATTTTTAGCCATGCCATCTGGAATAAGTGGTTTCTAAGGTTACCACAAATGGGGAGAGAACAGGGAATCATGCAGGGATCTTTAAGGTCAAAACTGGAAGTGACATGGGTTATTTTTGCCCACTGTCCACTGGCCATATCCTATGGCCCCAACCTAACTGTAAGGGGGGCTGGCAAGTAGCGTCTAGTGTGTCCAGGAAGAGAAAATGGTGTGGTAAACATATAACACTATCTGTGCTACCGATGGTATAACAATTAATTTTCACCATCGTGACCTTCAGTGGCTAGAAAAAACTTAAGGTGTGTACTGAAAACAACTCTGTTTAAGACGGCAGGAAAGTTCATTCAAAATGGAATGAATGCCTGTGTGTGTGTGTGTGTGTGTGTGTGTGTGTGTGTGTGTTAGTGCTTGAAGGAACAAACTTTATTCCATAAAAAAAAGAATCACTTACGTGGTACCCCTCATTTACTAATGATTATAGTAACCAATTGCTGTAAGTTGTAATTGCAGAAAATGAAAGCAAAGAAGCTTAATTACAGAGGAGAAAAAAGAGGTGGTAGCACTGAACCAAAGAGATATGACCGACCCTTTATTTGTATTCTTCCTTTCACTATCTATGGAAGATTCATTATGTTTCCTTAAAAAATATAAACAAAATATATTTCAGTTCCTACTGAAGTAGTCACTGATAGTTTACACTCCTTAGTCACTAGTATTCAAGTTAGCTCCTATGCTTACATGAGAGATACACTGAATATCTGGAGACAATTACTCAGTGTTTTGAGTTCTTGGTTTCAATATTTTCATAAATATATGAACTGTGAGAAATACAAGAAAACAAATAACTAAGTTGAACATAAATTTATAGGTCCAGACTTTGATGTTTTCATTCAGGCAAAAGTCAACAGAAGATAACTTTTGATTGAAATCAGACATTTGAGATTCATTTGCTTTATCAACTAAAAATTATTCAGGTAGCCTTGGTTTAGGAAATCAATTTTTCAGTATTTTCTCCTGAATAAATATCTGGCTTGTCAGACATGAAGGGGCTCCATCCTCCCTTTCCTGTGTTTTGACTTCCAAGAGTTACTAGCTTCAACATTTAGACGTATTTATATGGATAAGACTATAAAGCTGAATTATGATTTCTGGTTAACAAAATACAGCTGGCTGAGAAATAAATAGACCAATAGAAAGAATAACTCAGAAACACACCCAAGAATATATGAGAATGTAATACTTAATGTTTGCATTTCAAGTCAAAGGAACACAATCCAATAATTGTCTCAATTTAGACAATTGGCTAAACACCATTTTCCATTTGGGAAAACTATTTAAATTATATTACTACCTCACTCCTTATTCCAAAAATAAATTACAGATAAATAAAAAGTAAATGTGAAACATGAAACCATAAAAGTACAAGAAGAAAATCAGATGAATATGTTTATAATCTTTGCATGAAGACACATGCTATGAAATAGAGAAACTATAAAGGCAAACCTTGATAACTTTGAATATAAAAAACTTTTAAATTTCTGAACAAGAATAAACATATAAATAAAGGCAAAAGCAAACTAATAAAATAATAGCAACATATATGACAGAAAAGTGGCTAATTTCTTTAATATACAAAGAGTTCTTACAAATCAATAAGAAAAATACTCCACCTAATTTTATCAGTCAATGTAAGTCAGGAAAACAAAAACCATGCTAGGTAATTCAAATGGGAATTTAAGGCAGGGAAATTGTTACATAGATGTTGTAGGGCTGAGAGGGCAAAAAAGTAACACTAAGGTAACCCACATATTAGTCACTACTGGGAGTAGCTACTACTCTTTGGTGAAGCAAAGTGTTAGAGGTAGCGTTATAAGAACCTAGGAGTGCAGAGGAGGTCCCCCAGGAGGCTGGTGCTTCGCTCTCAGTCTCTGGGGAGATGTGAAGAGTTGGTATCAGGAATGCCTAAAGAAACTGGAGGCTAAAGCACTGGCTGTCCTCTGCTGTTGGAAGGACTCTGAAAGGAACAAGAAACAGGAAGAAAATCTCTTTTTTCCTCCTCCCACTTTCCATTCCCTCCCATTTACAGAACCTAACATAAAACCAGTCCTTAAGGAGCTCCAGCATCACAGAGCAAAATATAAAAGGCTAGGCTTGAAGATGAAAGACAATAAGAAAATAGAACAAACCAATAAAAAGGGTCAAAGACCATTAGCAAGCATCTATATCCAACCTCTTCTTTCCTAGATAAGCAAGCTGAGTTTCAGAGAGAATGTCACTCATTCAAGACTCACATCTAATTATGGATATAGTTAAGCAGAAAAGTCAGTTCTCCTTTATCACAATTTACCAAATTCGACTATATTCCACAATATCTTTCCATGCTAGTTGCTGATATACTCTAAAGTAGTCATAGCAATTCTATATACTTCACTGTAGAAGAATCAGGCACCATTAAGCAAATTGCAAATGTTCATTTCCTCTGGCATTAAATGGCACAAAAATAAAAGCATTTCTGAAGGCCAAAATAAAGGCATTGGGCAAATTGGTAATGGTTCCAGGATCTGCCCGTGCCTTGTCCAAAGGCTCCCTCTTAGAAGGCAGGGTCAAGTGGCCTCAAAGTCTCCCTCTGCTCATATAGCTTGATATTGGCAAATGGAAGAATGTGGAAAGCAGTGATAAACTCAAAGTTTTCCTTTTACTTTCCTGTAAGCATGTGATTCCAGGATTCTTCTGGGATGGGCTTTGGCAATTCTGTAGGTTTGTTAGTTTTTATTGTTGCCATAACAAATTACCATAAACTTACTGGCTTAAAACAATGCAATTTATTATCTTACAATTCTATTTGTCAAAACGCTGTCACCAGGTTAAGATCAAGGTGTTGGCAGAGCTGCCTTTCCCTTCTGAAAGCTCTAGGGGAGAATCCATTTCCTTGTCTTTTCCAGAATCTAGAGGGCACCTGCATTCCTTGGCTTGTGGCCTCCTTCCTCCATCTTCAAAGAGCAATGTTGCTCTCTCTGACCATTATCCCATAGTCAAAGCTCCTTCTGACTTTCTTCTGCCTCCTCCCTCTTCCACTTTTAAGGAGCCTTGTGGTTATACTAGGCCTACTCATATAATCAAGGATATAATCTCCCTACCTTCAGGTCAGCTGAGGAGCAAATTTAATTCCATCTGCAATCTTAATTCCCCTTCACCATGCAACCTAACATATGCACAGGTTCCAGGGTTAGGGCATAGACACCTCTGGGTGGGGGGGAGGGTTATTCTGCTAGCAGGTAACATGGTCACCCCAAGAAGATGTTTACGCAAGTCTTTCACAGAGTCTCCAAGGACCAAAACGCAATTTTCTCTTGATCTTTTGCAGGTTGGAAAGGCAGTTTTCTGCAGTCCCTCACCAGAATTTTCAATTACCTCCATAAAGGCTAATGCCCGGCCCTCCACTCAACTGTCAAAATCTGGTCTAAGGAAGCGGGTGTGACTCAGTGGATAGAGCCCCTGTTTACCATATGGGAGGCCCGGGTTCACTTCCCGAGGCCTCCTTGTGAGGGCACGCCGGCCTGAGCGGTGCGGTGGGCTGATGCAGCAACCTCACGGCAGGAAGCGGGTGTGGCGCAATGGATAGAGCACCCATTTACCATATGAGAGGCCCCGGTTTGCTTCCCAGGGCCTCCTTGTGAGGGCAGCCTGCGCGGCGCCGTGGGCTGATGCTGCAAGACCTCACAGCAAGGGGGAGATAAGCAGACA
>JAQZBX010106945.1:0-10687 GCA_029593785.1 Cabassous unicinctus
CTTCAGCTAGGATTTAGACCACTAAGAACTTGCACAGAACAACACGCACTGAATGTGTGGTGAACCTCTGCATTGTGATGAAGTTGCACTATGTACCATATTCTAAAATGAAATGACAACTCTGTGCATGTGGTGGGTGAGTGAGAAAGAGACAGTATGTGTGTGTGCGTGTGTGTTTGGGTAATATGTGTGCATTTTCTCTGGCTTTAAAATTTTAAAAGAAAAAAAAAAGCCATAGAGAGCAGAACTTGCCAAGGGTCATTTACTGCCCAAGTTTACAACAGTAGCAATACAAATTTTTACAAATTGAATTTGCCTCAGATCTATCTGTCCTAATGGTAATACTTGCACAAGTGTGTAAACTATGGTGTTGTTGGCAGTCCTGCGTTGCTGAACTGTCTCGACCATTGAACTTGACATGGTTCTTATTTAGGTAAATATTTGCATCACAGTGGCCAAGGCACTGGATGCAGAACCTAGATCCATTTTTCAGGAACGGTTGCAAACCTGACGTGGTACTGTGCATCTATTCATAAACACTTAAAACTGTGAAAATATGGTTTACATCTAATTGTACATAAAAGCAAATGCAGAACTCAGTTCAGTACCAATTGGTTTGTATATTTTAGGGGCTTTTCACATTAACTGGCCATCTATGTAATTTATAGTTTGACATGATGTATTTGTTTTTTTTTAAAAAAAATACATAGTATATAAACCCATTAAGTATTTGAGGGAAGAAAAGAAGCTTAATATAGAACTAAGCTTTTAAAATTCATTTTCTAAATTCTTCTCTTGGTGCAAATGTTAGTTATGCCGTATTCATATAATTAGATCACCATGCTGCTCTAGATAATTTTTGTAATTATTTGTTGCAAACTTGTGACTGTCCTTAATAGCTTTCTTTCATGTTTCTTAAAAATTTTGCCTTTGCTTATTTAATTTTGAATAAAAGTTAAATTCATAAAAAAAAAACATGCTAAAAGACAAGAAAAAGTGCAGTCTGAAGAGACAAAGCAAGCAACAAAACCAGACATATGTCACAGATTTTGGATATATCAGAGGGAATTTTAAATAACCATAATTCATATGCTAAGGAAAAGTAGGTAACATGAAAAATAGATGGGCAATGTAAACAAAGACATAGAAAGTATAAAAGAATCAAAAGGAAAGGTTCAAATTTAAATACACAGTCTGTGATCATGGATTAGAATACTTAATATAGTTAAGATATCAGTACTACCCAAAGCCATCTACAGATTCAATGCAATATTTATGAAAAGTTCAGTGGTCCTTTTTCTTTGCAGTAATGGATAGGCTTGTCCTTAAATTAATATGTAATCACAGAGGACCCCAAATAGGCAAACCAATCTTGAATAAGAAGAACAAAGTTGGAGGTGTCACACCTCCAAATTTCAAAACTTACTACAAAGCCCACAATAATTAAAATAGGATGTTATTGGGAAAAAATAGATATATTGACCAATGAATTGGAATTTAGAGCTCAGAAATAAGCACACATATCTGTTAGGTTGGAGGGGAAGCTGAGGAAGAGTGGCATCTTAGAAATCAGACCCAGAGCTGAGGTCAGTTTAAACAAAGCCTTTAATGAGAAAGAGAGCTTAGCAGTCTGGCTGAGTCTGAATAGGTGGCAGGCCCGAGCGAGGGGAAGAGGGGCATTTTTATAACTCATTTTGGGGCTAGACTATAAAGTCCTAGGTTGTGATGATTTATGCTAGCCCAGCATTTTTAGGGTCAGGGTGTGATAACTCATATTGGCTTCATAGTTTTATCTGTGTCCTAGGTTTCATCATCACTCTGACATGGGTTGTTACTTTCATATCAACAGAAAGGCTCTGGGTGTGGAGGAAGGAGTTCTGGTTTCATATCAACAGGAATGTTCAGCTGCAGGAAGAGGGCGGGAGGGGTGGAGAGGGGAGGCAGGGTGGGAGCTCTGGGCTTAACAATATCAAAGGCCATTTGATTTTCTTATAAGAGTTCCAAGATCACTGAATCAGGACATAAAACTCTCTTCAACAAATGATGCTGAGAAAACTGGATGGATTCATTGGGACCCCTAACCTCACAAAATACATAAACATTAACTCAAAATGGAATGATGATCTAAAAATAAGAGCTAAAACCATGAAACTCAGAATAAAACATGAGGAAAATCTTCAAGATCTTGGATTTAGCAGTAATTACTTACATATGACACTAAAATATGAGCAAAAAAAGGAAAATAAATAAAATGTAATGCATAAGATATTTAAAAAGATGTATTTCAGAAACATTATTAAGATAGTGAAAAGACAACCTACAACATGGGAGAAAATAGTTGCAAATATCCAGATTACATAAAGAACTCCCAAATCTCCAATAGCAAAAAGACAAACTAATTTTAAAAATGGACAATGCCTTGAATTGATATTTATCTTTAAAAATATACACAGCTCTTATGTCAATGTGTAAGAGGTGGGGAAGGCCGTGAGGTCATGAGGCAGAAGACAGGAGGGTTTGGGTGGTTTGAATCAGAGGAAGACCAAACCAGAGCCAGCAAGTGCAGGGACACAGTCCCACAGAGAGCCCAAGTTGTCAGTTTACGTATATTCAACATCAGTGAATATTGGTTCCAGTGACCAACGATAATCTAAGTGGACATGACATACTCACATAAATCAACCAGTCACTGCAGTTGAATTTGACAAAGATTGAAGTTGTGTTCAGGGGCTGCCTATTATCAGTTTATGGACTTGCTGTTATCTGTCTCCAATGCCTTGAAGAAAGTGAAATTCCAAAATAAGTTAGATCAAGAATATATCCATAACTTTCAAAATACAAGTTGGTTGTAAGAGAATGGGTGTTGACAAAATAATTCCTGTGGACAAATCAGTAAAAGGGAAGTTTCAGGACAATTTTGAATTTTTTCAATGGTTTAAGAAGTTTTTTGTTGCAAACTATGATGGAAAAGACTGATCCTGTAGCTGCCTGACAAAGTTAAGAAAGGCAGTGGCTCGCTCCATTATTGCTCCAGCTCTGAATAAACCAAAGAAACCTCTCAGCTCTAGCAGTCCAGCTCCACAGAGGCCTATTTCAAGCACTTTGGAGGGACATGTAAATTATGGGGAAATTTGTCAGTACCTTAAAAACTAATGCACACATTACATTTGATTCAGCAATTCCACTTCTAGAAATTTATCATATGCAAACATGTATAAATGCATTTAAATAAAATCCTTTCCATAGAATGGTTTACTTTTAAAAGGAAAAGGTGCTTCTTAAAGGTTAGAGAACCAAAAGATGGAAAAGAATTTTAAGCTAAAATGAAATCTTGTCAAAGAATTTTTTAATAAATTAATGCCTTAGGGGGAAGTGGCTGTGACTCAAGCAATTGAGATCCCATTTACCATGTGGAGGACCTGGGTTGGAACCCTGGGACCTTCTGGTAAAAAGAGAAAAAAGGCATCCAAGACCTGCATGGTGCAGAGAGGTGCAGGCCTCCTGCACAGTGAAGTGACTCACCGAAAAGATGATGATGCAACCAGATAGAAAAAGAAAAAAAAATAAATAAATGTCTTACTAATACTTAAAATATGCTTCCATATTTCAAAATATAAAATGTAACATGACAGATTTTATGTGACCCTTTGAACCTTTGGAACCTGCTCATCACAGGCTTTGAAGGGCTTCTTGAATCCTTGTAAGTTTAGACATTGGGCCAAGATGAAAGTTACTCTCTAAAGCCATTTGGTGTTACTGTCCAGTTACATCCCTGCTAAAGCTCAAGAGGTATTTTTGCCTGGATAAATGTAATGTGTATTTCAACCCTGAGATATTTGAGATAAAAATCTCAATTTTCATTTAGAAAATCTCTGATGATTTTTTCAATTATTCCCCAATATATATGTACTGTCTTTTTGGGGGGATGAAGTGTGTGTCCGCTTTTTAATCTAACAATCTCTGTGATTTGTATGGGGGTTGTGTCCCATCTTACTGTCTTTTAAGTTTACATTGAACATGATTCTCTCCTCTGCACCCCTTGCCTACTAAAAACCCTTAAAGTTTGCTGCTCAGAGTGGAAATGTAGTGGGCAGGTGACCATGCTGCAAGTTCTTTCTGGACCTCTGATAAAGGGAGTGATAACTGAATGCCATCATTACCTTGGATCTGCAAGTGCTGGGTGTTTTTGGTACCTGCTGTCCACAGCTTTCCACTGCTATAGTAATGCTAGGCCAGTGCACATACTCTTTGGAGATAAATTTGTTATAGTATTTCTAAATGTTAATTTTCTTTTGCAGAAAATACAATACCATGACTGGTTTATTTATTAATATTTAAACTATTTCAATCCTTAACTTTCTCTCATTTGCTTTTGCCCACAACCTATTCAGTCTGTATGATTCACAGAATCCTGAAAAATGTGTGTCACCCACTACTTAGACTGTTCAGCCCCTGATGTAATTGTATTGATTTGTTTCTCTTAGTAGATTGTCCTAAAAGTGTGTAGAAGCAGATAATTTTTTATTTGTATATTTTTTTTTATTTTTTGAAAGATAATTACATTACATAAATGTTACATAGAATATATAAGGGATTCCCATATGCCCCACTCCCCATGCTTCCCACATTTTCCCACATTGGCAACATCTTTCATTAGTGTGGTACATTCACTGCATTGATAAATACATTTTGGAGCATTGCCACTAAGCATAGTTTTCATTGTAGTTTTCAATCTCTCCCACTCAACTCTGTTGGTTATGGTAGGATATATAATGGCCTGTATCTGTCACTGTAATGTCATTCAGGATGGTTCTCTAGTCCCAAAAATGCCCCCATATTATACCTGTTTTTTCCTCTCCCTAACCCCAGAATCTCCAGTGGCCACTGCCTCCACATCAATAATCTTTCTTCCATTGCTAGAATAACAATCAGTCTATAGTAGATTACTAGTACATCTACTTTAGTCCATAGTTCATTCCCCAATCCTGAGGACTTTGTGATGGTGATGCCCACTCCATCTATAATGGAGGGGGGCTTTCTACCCCATACAGCTGATGGATGGCACTTTCTTACTTGTGGTTGTAGACACTCTCAGTTTCTTGGTATGTTGTTTGTCCATTGTCTCCTCCTTGTTAGTTGTCCTGGGTGAGTCCAATGAACTGGAAAGTAGCTGTTGCAACTCTATTAAGATTCAGGGCCCAGCTGGCACATGGACAGCCCCAAGATTTAAGTCTCTTGGACGTACACCTATCAACTCTAGTACTAATTATAGATTCAAATCAAAGAACAGAAGAGACATGTATAGTGAAACCACAGCTGAGTCTAACTCTGTCACACAGGGGAGCATAAATTCCAAAGTAGAACCCACTGGCAAGAGACCAAACTCCTGAGCTATCTGCCCTGAGTATAGTGCCTATGTATCTCCAGAGCCCTCAGGAACCCCACTATTTGAGGTAGTGTCTAATGTGGCAGTCAAAGAGATCCTACTGAGATGTCCATAAGTGTTACCTCTGGAATGACCTCTGGACTCACTTTGAAATCTCTTAATCATATAAACTCATTTGTCTTTTCCTTTTCCCCCTTTTGGTCAAGGTTTTTTTTTTTTTCCAGTTGCATTGCTTGTTGGTACTTGGTAGTAATCCCTTGGTGTTAGGGAGGCTCTTCCCTGGGAGTCATGTCCCATGATGGGGGGGGGTGGTTATTGCATTAATATGCTGAGTTCAGCTTAGAGAGAGGCCATGTTTCAGCAACAAGATTGTTCCCAGTAGGTAACTCTTAGGCACCATACAATACTAGGCTAAGTTTCAATATGAGTGGGAAGGTGTTGGACTCCAATCCTGGGGAGGCCTGCTATTTTCTCAAACAGAGGGGCAGGAACCTCTTGAGAGCATGGGTGGTGCCTGACAGGGAAACACAGACCAGTGTGTCAAACCCTCAGTGTAATTGCAAGTAACTATGAATCATGTCCTTCAAGGAGTGAATTCTGTTGGTTGCCATGGTTCCCAAGGGGATGGGGAGGGAGGGATAGATTAGAAGCAACAGGGGGCATTTTGGGAGCAATGGAAGTGTTCTACATGATTTTGCAATGATGGATACAGGCCATGTTAAATTTCATCAAAATTTTATGAAAGTGTATGGTCCAAAATATAAACCATAATGTAAACCATTGACCATGGTTAGTAGCTATGTTTCAATATTTGCACACCAGTTGTAACAAATGTATCATCCACTTATAAAAAAGTTATCAATATGGGAGGGGGAAAAGGGGAAGTATGTTGGGTATACGGGAGTCCCCTGTATTCTGTACATGACTTTACTGTGTCCTAAAACTTCTTTGAAGACAAAATGAAAAAAGTAAGACACTGGGGAAATAAATGGAAAAAAATAATGTCACAATACATACAGGAGAGTAGATCTTACAGTTATTAAAGGGAAAATGTCAAAAAAATTAATATTTTTTCGTTATCTTTTTTAATATATTTTTTATTTTTTCTAAAAGATACTTAGATTACATAAAATGTTACATAAAAAAATATAAGGGATTTCCATATGTCCCACTCCCCACATCTCCCACTTTTCCCCATATTAACAACTTCTTTCATTAGTGTGGTACATTCATTGCAATTGACAAACACGTTTTGAAGAATTGCCACTAACCATGGATTATAGTTACATTGTAGTTTACACTCTCTCCCACTCAATTCTGTGGATTATAGTAGGATATATAGTGGCCTGTATCTGTCATTGCAATGTCATTCATTATCTTTTAATATTCCAACTTTTAATTTAATTTTATTTTTAGTTTTTGTTAATTTATTTCTTACATTTAAAACTCTCATTATCATTTCATTTTCTTATTAATTGTATTTGGCTATTTTATTGGCTTCATTTTTGAAAATTTTTGGAACACAAAATGTTTGCATCTCTGGTAGGGAAGGATCATTGGTTTGGGGTATCAGTGATAGGGGACACATGGGAGTAAGCTCACCTGTGCATACATATAAGGCATATAATTGTGTTCAGGTGTTCATGGGGCATTGTCACAGTGGGTAGAGATTTACATAATAACCAAAAGAATATCAAATTCCCATCCTGGGGAGCTCTGTCACATTTTCTAATGGAACAGCAAGAATCCCCCAAGTACAGGGGCAATGACTAGTGAAGGAGGATGGTCCATCGATGGGGCCTTGATATTGAGGAGCAGGAATTTTATGATAACATTGTGGTGTTACTCATACTCTGTGTGATTAATAATGTCAAAAATGCAAATAAATAACCATTGTTGAAATGACAGTGGTGCTATTTTTCCTTTGTAGACTTTTAGACTTTTGTTTCCCTAAAATTGCATTTTCTTGGGAATCCATTTTCTGCCTCATCTTTCTTGACAGGGTTTTTCTACTTTAAACAGTTTCTAAATAAAATTCTGTCTTACAAAATAAATTCTGACCAGTAAGCACATAAAAAAATGTTCATTCACAGTCTTTTGTCCAGGTTGACATAAAAATTAACCAAGGACATTAGAAGAATGACCACCAGAAGGAAGATCAGGCTTTTTGAGAGGAGCATTCCCAACCAAATCCCTAGGGACTGGGGTTAAGCCAGTCAAAGAAGTCAAAAGAAGAGTTCAAGTGGGGCCTGCAGCTGTATAGCTGGCAGCCATTCTATTTAAGCATGCACTTTTCCTAGATTTCTTTGAAACTTTTTTGAATTATTTACATAGTAAGAGCATGATGTATTGATAAGAAAACAGACACCCCTTTGTTTTACCAGCAGCTAATTAAGAGCTATCAGATTATATCAACCAAGCTCAATACTGTCAGCTTGGTTATGGAATTTAATGAGTCCTCTTGATGCTAGGTTTTCATATTCTTAAATAGAAGCATTCTTTTTCTTGTGGGAGACAGTCCATTGCCCAAAGAGGTTCACAGAGTAAAACAAATCCTGGAGGGGCACAGGTGACACCAACCAGGGATTTGTTGTTATAATATACAGTAGTTGAATTATAAATCTCTGAGTGAGAGAGTGCAAACACCACCACATCCAAAGTGCTAATATGTGTCAGTGACCATGATTCCCATGTGAGAGTCACAAACACTCATATAATGATATTGAAGCAGTGAACAAGGAGAGTTTGCAACTGTACATGCATAAATAGCCTACCCTGGTGAGTTGACTCATTGATTGCTTGGGGTAAACTGGTGTCATTGTTGACTGCCCAAGCTGCCAAAATAGAAGACACACTAAGAGAAAATGTTTTCTGACGTGAGAGCTAGCCTTGCTTGAGGTCATCTCCTCTTATTACCACTGAACTTTCACATGCGTATTGACAATCTAGGTGTTGGCTGGGTGTTTGGGGTATGCAATTGAGAGAAATATTAACTTCCCAATCTCCTCTCTCATCCCTGGTACCTCCCATAACTGGATGCATTCCTGTCCTTTATTTTGTGAATAGTGCTTCTATGCACCTAGGTGTGCAAATAACTGTTTGAGTCCATGTTTTTACCCATTTTTGTAATCTGTTTAGATGGAAAATTGCCCAATCATATGGTAATTCTTTACTTAACTTTCTAAGGAACTGAAAACTGTTTTTCTCAATAGCTGCACTATTTTACATTCCCATCAAAACTGGTTTGAGTAAACAGTTTTCCAAAGTGGAAGTACAAATGCTCAACATTACTAGCTATTAGGGCAATGGAAATCAAAGCTACAATGCGATATCATCTTACACCCATTATACTGGCAGCTATTAAAAAAACAGCTGTTGGAGAGGATGTGGAGAAATGAAAAACCTAATCCACTGCTGGTGGGAATGTAGAATGGTGAAGCCATTGTGCAGGACAGTTTGGCGGTTCCTCAGGAATCTAACTGTAGGACTGCCATATGATTCAGGATTTCCATTCCTGGGTATATACTCAGAAGAATTAAAAGCAAGGACATGAACAGATGTAAGCAAAGTGATGTCATAGTTGTATTATTCACTATTGCTGAAGGTTGGAATCAATCCAAATGCCCTTCAACAGATCAATGGATAACCAAATTGTAGTATATACATACAATGGGATATAACTCAAGTGTAAGAAGGAATATAGTATTAACACATGGGATAACTTGGATTAATCTTGAGGACCTCATGTTGAGTGAAGCAAGCCAGGCACTAAAGGACAAATATTACGTGGCTTCACTGATATGAATTAAGCAAATTGAGCAGACTCACAGGCTAGAGTCTGGATGATGGGTTTACAGGAAATAGAAAGGGAGAATGTTTCATGCTAATGCCCATGTGGACAAAATCTATGATAAGGTGGAAGTGTTTAGTTGTGCAGTGGAGAGGCATAACAGAGGAGTAGTGATACTATTGGGTTGGATGATGCAGGTTTGTCAGGGGGTAGGGTGGGGAGTGTGAGTTGGAACCGGGGTGAGGGCTGGGGGAGGGAGCAGGTGGACACTGGGAATTGGTGTGTATGTGGTTGAAACTACAATGTTGGAAATGCTTTTTGGCAATAATGCAATGGAGGGTTGCTTGTTTAGGGTGTTGGATGTGGGGAGCATTCAGGATAGTGCACACCTGGGCCAGGCTTCTAGGAAGTGTGTGAGTGTTCATCTTGTCATCCTGTGTTATATCAGTGGGTGGAGACCCATATAATTAGCAGGAAGGTGTAGGCCTTCCATCCTGTGGAGGACTACTATGTTCTCAAATAAAGGGGCAGGAGTCTCTTGAGAGCACGGGAAGTGCCTAATAGGAGAGGACAGACCGGTGTGTCAAGCCTTCAATGTTGTTGCAATTAACTATGAATCTTGCCTTTCAAGGAGTGAAGCCTAGTGGTTGCCATGGGTCCCAAGGGGCAGGGGAGGGAAGAATAGAATAGATAGAACAGGGGGCATTTAAGGGGCAATGGAAGTGTTCTATGTGATCTTGCAATGATGCATACAGGCCATGTTAAATTTCATCAAAATATAAAAATATATGGTTCAAAATATAAAGTGTAATGTAAACCATTGACCATGATTAGTAGCTATGTTTCAACATTTGTATATCTGTTGTATCAAATGTATCATCCATATATAATGGTATTAATAGGGGAAGGGAGAAAAGAGGGAGGTTGTTGGGTATATGGGAGTCCCCTGTATTTCTGTACATGACTTTTCTTTAACCTAAAACTTCTTTGAAAACAAAATGAAAAAAGTAAGACACTAGTGGAATAAATGGAAGAAAATGTCACTGTACATGCAGGACAACAAATCTTATAGTAATAAAATGCAAAATGTCAAAAAAAATTCAATATTTTTTTCATTATTTTTATTTCTTATTTTTAAAAACTATGGTTACTATTTCATTTTTGTATTAATTATATTTGGCTATTTTCTTGGCTTCATTTTTGAAGAAGTTTTGGATCAGAGAAGGGTTACAACTCTGGCAGAGATGCATAATTGCTGCAGGTGACAGTGATGGGGGATACATGGGAGGAAGGTCACCTGAGCACATATATGAGGCATATAAATGTGTTCAAATGTTAATGGGGCATTGTCATGGTGGGTGTAGACTCACACAATAATGGAAAGAATACTGGATTCCCATCCTAGGGAACTCTGCCACATTTTCTAATGGAACACCAAGAATCTCCCAAGTACAGGGGCAATGACTAGTGAAGGAAGATAGTCCATTGATGGGCCCTTGATATTGATGATT
>JAQZBX010106946.1:0-10716 GCA_029593785.1 Cabassous unicinctus
CCGGCTTTTGACATGCCTTCCCCGCTAAGCTTAGTCATTTCTAGCTTTTGATTTAAAGTGAGAGTTGTATGACTTCCTTTCACTTGAGCCCTTAGAAGCCAATGTAGGGTTATTAATCGGCCTAATTTCAATACTGTTGTGTCTCAGGGAACAGGGAGGTCTGAGGAGAAGGAGAGAGATGGGGGAATGGCTGGTCAGTGGAGCAGTCAGAACCCACACAGCATTTATTTATTAAGTTCATCATCTTTTGTGGGCATGGTTCGTGCCAACCTTAATAATTACAATAGCAACATCAAAGATCCCAGATCACATATCATTGCTACAGTTACAATAATAATGAATGTTTCCAATATTGTGAGACCTACCAAAATTTGACACAGAGACATGAAATGAGCACATGTTGTTGGAAAAATGATGCCGATAGGCTTGCTCAATGCAAGGTTGCCACAAACCTTCAATGTGTACAAAATGCAATACCTACAATAAAGCAAAGTGCAAAAAAACCAGGTATGCCTGTATTTTTTCACAGAGTTCAGGCCACGAAGCAGTGTCTTCATGATACTAGGACTGAAAATACTTTGAGGGCTCAATAACAGCATCTCACTTTCAAGGGAATGGTGCTTTACATTTTCCAAACCACGTTCACGTCCAATTTCCAGTGTGGTTACCAGTGTGGGCTTTGAAGTCAGTTACACAGGCCTTCTCTTGAAAAGGTGTGAGATCTTGGGTAGTTAAACCTCTTCAAATCACAGTTTATTCATGAAATATAAATTATTGGGGGACGTACAGTAATATTTATATATATGCTTAAGAAAGTTTTGGGGGAGATTAAACAATGCATGTAAGGGCCTCAGACAATCATAACTGGGTACATGCTGAGCACTCAACAAATATACCAATTATATTTTGCCTCTGTCTTGGACTGTCTTCTGTTATCTTCAGGATCTACCTAAATCCAACCTGTCCCTCAAGGCCCTCCACAATTTCTCTCCAGAGTCCCCGTGGAGAGCTCAGTGTCTGCTGAAATCACAGCAGCGACTATCCATTCCCCTTGCTAACCATATGCTGCCTTGTGAAATGGGTTACACTGCCTTTTATATTTTTTGTCTCTTTTGCTCTATTTTCTTGGCTATATATATATATATATATATGGCATGTTTGAATAGCTACTATTTGCAACATTCCATGCAATTCTCTGTGGAGATCCTGCCCTCAAAGAGTTCACGACCTTGGGATCATTTCTGATTATGTACATATTTGCTTATTGCTTTTTAATGACTTTCCCATGCATCTTTGTCTCATTTATTTCTTCACACTTACATATTCTTACTCTGTGAGGTGGTCAGGGCAAAGTTCAATATCCCCATGTTGCAGATGAACTGGCTGATCATCAAAGAAGTAAAATAAGTTGTTCTAGGTCACATCACAACTCAAGTGTGGGGCTGATTATATTAATGATGATGATATGATGATGATGGTAATGATTATGCAAATGATGATGACAAGGCATTGCTTAAAAGGAAAAACTTGTTGACGCCTCTATTTGCTTGGATTCTTCTTAACCAGTGAACATTAACTTCTCTGAGTGAGCCCTTTAAGGTTCTTTTCTATTCCAAGTTAGCCGCCAGCTGATGTTTTGGTTCCAGTTCATTATTTTATCACTCTGATATGACAGTGAAAACTCCAGTAGGGCATCTGCCCAAGTATCCAGTCAAAACCTGACAGTAACTATTTGAAAATCCAACTCTGATGCTGATTTTATTCATTAAAGAAACGTCAACATTTTGGGCCATTGCACAGAAAGAAACAAGGAGACCAGAGACAGGCAGTGAGCAGCAGGGAACACAGTAGCAAACAGTTGTGATATAAAGAGTTTTTTGCATTTGGTCTCCTTTTTTTGAGCTCCTTTATCTCAGCATTCAGAGTTTTGTATTCTCTTAATACTAGACATTTAAACTTCTGTGCCAATTTAGGTCACAATTGCTCAGTCAGAACCCTGAGTTAATGTGTAATATTTTCCCTAGGGTGTTCCTCATTTTGGAATGAAAGGCTTAGTGCCTTTTAAAGAGAACTGCAGACATTGGTGAGCAGGCTTTAGAGGTGTTGGGGGTAGGGGCTAGCAAAGAGAAGCTCCCAAGTATTATTCCAAGAAAATATCATGTACGTCAATCAAATATACCCTCCTTTGTCCTCTCTGAGTTTCAAATTTTGTAATATTCTCCTTTATTCAACCGTCTCTAAGTTTGTCATTTGTAAAGGGGGTGAAACAGGAGTACGTTCTCCCAGGTCCCTTTCAGACCTGATATTATAAGATTCTAGGATTCTCCTTTCTTTCTTATCTACTCAATACCCTCTTCAAATCCCCAATACCTTTGTGTTTATGTTATTACTATTGTTTTTAAATGATTATATAGAAGGGTAAACAAAAAAAAGAAAGAAGAAAGAAGTGTTCCCTCCTTGTCCCCTAATACGAGCCCCCACGTGGTCTCCTTGCATCTTTTGTCGACCATGTTTTAATCTGTCAGTCTTAAGCAACTTCTCTTGACTTCCTCCTCTGCCCTGCACCTATGGACAGATAAGAAATGAGTTCATTATCCCCACCCTCTGTGTTCCTCTTCCCAGTTTTTAATTAGTAAGACATTGATCCTTAGTTTGTCTATTGGTTACTCTTGTAACTTTAAGTAATATGCTTAAACTTCTATTTCTTGGTCCATCAACTCCATAAGACAAGAACTTTTGTTTTTGTTTTAGATGCCACTGGCAGAAAATTGTCTCTGTAAGGCCAAGCTTAGCTTTTGCACTGTAAAATTAGTACATCCAGGGAACCTCTCAGTCTTCAGGTTGACAATAAAAACTTTGGGAAAAAGACACATTGGAAACCAATTATCATAGAAGGTTTAGTAAAGTTTCAACTGATAAACTCAGTAGAAAAAAAAAAAATCAACATGATAAACAGTAATTGGGAAAATCGCTCACTTAAAAAGGAAACACTATCCAACAATTAGCCGAATTAGCACCTCTATTGATTCTTGGAGGTATTTTCTCCCATTTAACCTACTCAGATCAATTAGCTTGGCATCAGCCTCCAACTTCATATATCAATATAACTGTTTTCTCCCCAGCCTAACTGCTACTTAGGAGATAATGGGAGGGGTGGACCATTTTACAAGACAATAACACAGTTCCTAGAGAAATAAATCCAGACACTGAAGGAATCAGATTTATTTTCAAAGAAAGTGGTACGTCCCTCCCATGGTGCCTAATACACCAGTGGTTAAACAATTAAGTTTATTTTTGGATACAAAGTTAATTACTTTGAAAAGTCAGTGGTACTGCCATTGACAAATAGTACCCTTAAAACCCCTAGAAATAACAAGGCAGTCACTCACAACAGCTAAAATGGCAACATTTGACATTTCTTATTGCAGGAATTACGGTCTTCCTGGGAAGTTACCTGATCTTTCGCTTTTTAATTGAACCTTATCAGGGCAGGCTTTAGAAGTTACCTGGACGTGGAGACTGAGAAACCCACTATTTTTGTAGCTAGGCCCAGTGAATATTCCTCAGATGACTTTTTGCCTCGATTAGCTGTCAAGCACCTTTCTCTCATTTGCTAAATCCTTTGATGTTAAATTCTATTTAGAAGCTAGACTGGCCCCAAATGTCAAAGATCAACATCAGAGTGGCCAGTGAGGGAACTGAAACTTGCTTTGCTTTCTACAAAACATTTCTACAAAACATGTTAGACGCACAGGATCACAAACAATTGGGAAGCAGTTTAACATGTGTACACGCAACATGAAAAAAAAAAAAAAGACTAGAAGAAAATGCTATGCTTATTTCGGATGTTGGGTTTATGGATGTTTTTATTTTTTTCTCTGTATCTTCTGCATTTTCCAAATGTAATCAGAAGGAATAAGCTATTTTTACAAAATTAAAGACACACTATAGGTAAAGTAATTCGAGGGATCCGGATACCCCCCTGCTCCACCATTTTCTCTCCACTATCTCATGACCTTCTGCAGGCAAGAAGCTGGTATCTCCATGTTTCCCTTTTCTTTGCAGGTAAAAAGGGATGATGCCTACTTTTTTTTTTTTTGTCACAGAGGGACATAATAAAAATGACAGAATGCTGCCTATAAAAACTTTCATCTCTTTAGAGAACAGAAAGCTTATGTTCTCTCTTTTACTATTGTATTTTCTATGTGATGGTGGATCAATTAGAGCCCCAAGAGGAGAGAGAGTACAACTGAAATGGAGCATTGAAGACAGTTAAATGAAGGCGCTGTTTACAAAGGTGGAGGCGGATTTAGAGGAAACTCTGAGGATGGCAGAACTGGTGCGAGCACTAATTGTAGAAGACCAAATGACAGGAGCTGAGGTTTTTCATGTCGGAGGCATACAATGGAATAATACAAAGCAATGAAAGGGAATGAACAAACTATAAGAACTAAAAGCAATTCACTAAACAATATAGATAAATCTCAAAATAATTCTGTTGAGCAAAAGTGTTCATACTTTATAATTCCATTAATATTATACTCTAATAAAGGGAAAACTAATCTACAGTCAGATTTATGGTTGCCTTGGACTGGGAAGGTGGGGATTGACTGCAAGGGAGTAATAGGAGCATTCTGTGGTGGTAGGATTTTTTTTCTTGATTGTGGTAGGGGTTGCATGGATGTATACATTTGTTGAAACTCATCAAACAGTATAGGTAAAAAGGATTTTACTGCATGTACGTAAAGTTGATTTTTTTAAAAAAAGAGAGTAAGAAACAAGTCACTTCAACAGGTAGTCCAGCAGAGAGACAATCAGAGGAATAAAATGCCAGGCTTCCTCTCCTCCCATTCTCTAATTTCTTGCTTCTGTCTCCCATGGTCACCCCTAACCAGAAGCCAGAGGTCAAAGGGATCTGTCTGAGATAGGCTTTAGAGGTTAGAGCAGAGTGGAGAGTGGCTCTGAAAAATAAGCACAGACTATCCAGCACAGACTGCTTCCATGTTTTTTGGGGCTCTTAAAGAGAACCATTGGGGTGAAAAAATGAGGTAGGAAAATATTTCTGGGTTGAAAAAATTGCAAGTGAGATAGTTGACAATACAGGGCAATTTGGCTGGGTGTCTACACAAAGAAAATACAGTGTGATATTGCAAAAAAAAAAAAAAAAAGGAGCTATGCATCGTACAACCTGTTTCTTATTACTACACATAGAAAGACAAACTCAAGTATTACAGTTTGAACCTACTTTCTCATGTGGTCATATACTCACTTACCAAATACTGTGTCTGATAGTCCTAAGGGACTTGCTGAGTATGTCCATGGCTGTCTTTTTAGATGTCAACATCAAAGGTTAAGGAATATTTCACGCAGCCTAGTGTTCCTCAGTGACTCATTAGCTGTCAGCCCTCCATTTATATGCATTTATTTAATATCTTTTTTACCTGCTGTCATCAAGTATGACATACTTGAATTTAATAGATGACTTGTTTCATTTTAATGAAAAAAAATAATTTATGGCATATTTCCAAGTTTAGGTAGTTGAAATGCAAAACACAATTTTACCATACTTGGAAAGATCCAGTTTAATCAGAATATTTATATACTTCTATAAAATTATGATGTGTGTATAGGTATTATTGAGAAATATAGGACTCTCTTCCTCTTTATTAACTGGCCTCAGATTGCTGTTTTTAAGAAAGATTTTTTATTCAATTTTTAATTTGTTTTCGATTGCCTTCTTTTTGTCAGTCTAGTATTTCTCAGTACTTCCAACTTGTATGCTATGTGACTGCTTAAGCCTAATCTAAATTGTTTTGAAAATTTAAATTTTCAATTTTGTTGAAATTGTGTGTAAACTAAAAGTAAATGGGCACCAAAGACTAAAAGACACAAAATTTGATGAACAAACTTTGTAACATTGATTTTGCTTTTTCTAGAACTTTTTCTTTTTTTTAAGATTTTCAGATAAGTTCTGGATTTTTAAAGCACTTTCAGTTTTATATTTCTATGTTTCTATTTCATCCTCTGCCATTTCTCAGGTTTACAAGTTTTGTATGTTTACTACCTATTTTCTGTGGTAGTGTTTTAAGTTTACATTTCTCATACTTTAAGTGATTCCTGTTTCTATACATGTTTGGGGGATTTGCAGAAAAAGTCTGTGATATATGTACTCCACAATTGATGTTATAGGTTTGTTTATAGTCATGCACACTCAGAAATTTCCCTTATGTAGAGTTCCAGGCTTCTAACATGGGTCACTTGCTCTTCTGTAAGGTCATCATAAGATGAACTTTTCTGAATTTTTTTTCTGGATGCATGGAGAAAAAATATTTCGTTTCTTTGGATTAGTAATTCTCAACCCAAGGGTCAGACCATGTAAATCCTTACAAGGTATATATCATGATACCTATTTTATCAATGAAGGAATTGGTGACATGCAGGCATTTACTCATTTCCTCCAACTCTTTGTCAGTTAGTGGAGAGCCAGGACTTATATGCATATGTATTTATTATATTTTAAAATATAGCTATCAAATACTTATTAAGTTTTATTTTTACCCAGAATTTTATACATGCAACCTGACTGATAGGCAGGTGTGCGAGGAAGACTTGTGTGTACCCTCTAGATTGGAAGCTGCATCTTGGAGTCAGGGACTATATCATATTCACTTTCTGATGCACAGTACCATTAAAAATTTTTAATTGAAAAAAACTTCACTCATTTATATACTTATGTTCCTGCAGTTTCAGATTGCAGAGTAAAGTAAAAGAAGTTGCTTCTTTAAGTGTGTGGTGATTTGGAGCTATGCATCCCACAAAAACATGTTCTTAACTTGAATCCACTCCTGTGGGTATGAACTCATTGTTACTTCAGTTAAGGTGTGGCCGACTCAATCAGGATGGGTCTTAATTCTGTTACTGGTGTCCTTTACAAGCTGAATGAAATCAAGACAGATACAGAGAAAACCACAGAAGGAGCAGCCAGAAGCTGAAAGTCAATGGAACATGGAAGAGAAGAGAGAAGCCAGGAGAGGCTGCCATGTGCATTGCCATGTGACAGACGAGCCAAGGACCAAGGATCACCAGCAGCCCATCCCGGAATGCCAGTCTACAGGAAGAAAACATTGCCTTGATGAAGCCTTGATTTGGACTTTTCCTAACCTCAAAACTATGAGCTGAAAAATTCCCATTGTTTAGCCAACCCATTGCATGGTATATGCTCTAGTAATGAGGAAACAAAAACAAAGTGTTTTGATTAATATGTCTTACCTCTCAGTGAAGAGTCAGGAGTTTTCCTTGTGGTTACTCAAAGAATATTTATTGAGCAGCTACTAAGTATACTGCATTGGTGTATTAGTTACCTATTGCTGTGTAACAAATTATTCCCAAACTTTGTAGTCTAAAATAGCAAACATTTATTATCTCACAGTTTCTGTGGGTTAGGAATCTGTGGATGAATTTACGAGGGTGTCCCTGTCTCAGGTTCTCTCACAAGACTGCAATCACGGTATAGGTTGGGGCTGCAGTTATCTCAAGGCTCAAATGGAGGAGAATCCACTTCCAGGTTCATTCCTATGGCTGTAGGAAGACCTGAGGTCCATGCTGGATGTTGGTCAAAGGTATCAATTCCTTGCCATGTGGTTCCTCCCATAGGCAGCTTTCTTCCCCCAGAGTGAGGGCTCCTAGAGGTGGGTACAGAGAGGGAAAGATAGGGAAAAGGAGGGGTAAGGGAGAGAGAGATCAGGGTGGTGGTGGCAGGAGCCGGGAGCCACAGGCTTCATAATTTAATATCAAAAGTGACATGCCTGCACTTCAGCCATATTCTTTTCATGAGTCAGTAGGTCCAGCCAGCACTCAAAGGAAGGAGATTATACAAGGGAAGGAATACACAAAGGTCAGGAGCAGTGAGAACCACCTGAAATTCTGCCTAAAACAATCTGTCGCAATCAATGTCACAATGTATTTGGTGATTGAGGACCAATTAGGCACCCAGAATTGATAAGGAGATTTTATGTGACAATGATGAGTTGGCTTTATGGAAGCCAAGAGGTGGGTGAGATTCATTTCCTGTGGTTAAGGGGATTGCAATGGAGTTGAGGAGATGGGCTATAGCCAAAAGAAATAATTAATACAAGGCAGTCTGTTATTCTTTGTGAAAATATGTAGACCTTGCCCTCAAGGAGTTTCTCATTACAGATGAAGCATGTATAAGAATACCTAAGATTTGCATGAGAAAATCACAAGCTCTGAAAGAAAGAGATGTACAGGAATGCAGAGGAAGGGAAGAAACTAAAAATTTTCCTGGGAACCCGGTCACAATGTTTAGGATTCAAAGAAATGATCCAAATTCATACATTTTAATTCATACATTTTAATTCATTACATTTTGATTCATTAAGCACTTACTGTGCACACCCTTGTGTGTGAGGCACTCTGCAAAATATTACAAACAAGATCTTTTATTTTCCTAATAACCTGGAAACTAGTTATCATTAATACCATATTTATAGATGAATTAGCTGAGATTCAGATATGCAAATTGGCATGCTCAATAGTAGAGTTGAGATTTGAGTTTCCTATGCCATATTGTAAGTACAATATAATTTTTCCTTGAAGTTTTTCAATAAATCTTTACTGAGTACCTATCATGCTCCAGGACCTATATAAGGCCCTGGAAATACAGAGAGGAACAAGACAAAAAGGCCCTGCTGTTTTGTGGTTTACATTCTAGCAGAGAGTAGAGGAAGATGATTAAAAAATGAATAAATCAGAAAAACATCAAGTACAGATAAGTGATTTATCTTCCCTTAATGGAATGTAAACTCCTTTAGAACAAAGACCTTGTTTATCTTTTCACCACTGTATTCCCCAGTGCCTGGAACTGTTCCTGGCATGAAGCAAAATCTCAATCAATATTTTTGATTTATCAAAAATAAAACAGAAAATAATAGAATGTACCAAGTAGAGAATACAATGATGATGATGTGATAGAGAGAGATGGAGTCAGTCAGAGAAAGTTTTACTGAAGACTTTGACATTTGAGTTGAGGTCTGAATGACAAGAAGTACCAGTCAAGCAAATATCTAGACAAAGAGCATTCCAGACAAAATCGAACAGCTTGTGCAAAGGCCCTGGGGTGGGAATAGGCTTGGTAAGTCTTAGCAACAAAGAAGTCAATGTTCTGAAGAATGGGGAGGGAAATGAGGCCTGAGAAATATGCAGGGGAAAGGTCAGGCAAGGCTTAGTACCCATGGGGTGGAGTTTAGATTTTATTTTAAATGTGATAGAAAGCTATTGGAGGGTTTTAAATGGGAAATGAGGAATGCAGTACAATTTTTTTTTTCAGTAGTCCAGGTAAGAAGTAACAGTGGCTCAGATTAACAGTCAGTAGTGGAGATGGAGAGAATGGGGCAATGTTGGGACTTACTGATGGGTCCATATGAAAGAGTGGATGATGAAAGAAATTGACAAACCAAGGCTGAGTCTTTGCTTTCTGTCTGGACTTTTGGGGAGACAGTTAGTGCTATTTCTTCACCAGAATGAAGAATGAGCAGATTGGGGGGCAAGATGAGGAATGCGTGTTTCTCTTTTGCCCACATCAAATACGATTTGCCTGTTAGATTCCAAGTAGCAACATCAATTTCTGAGGAAAGTAGAGATGAAAGAGGCAGATTACAACCCGAAAGACTTCATGAAGAAGGACCTAAAGGATGGGTAGGATTTGGGCAACATAAATTTCCAGGCTTCTCTGGGACTTCTGTGCCGTTCAAATAAGTAAACGGATAACTGAATCTATTATAACCACAGAGAAGCATTTATTGTTTTTCCCTTCACAGAGGGGAAGATCACCAAGGAACAATTAGAGTCTTTATTCTGATCAGTAACTTCAGCCACTTCTAGACAGCACTGACAGCTACCCAGTAGGGAACTCTGATTTAGAAATATCCTTTGCCTCCAAGTAAAAGCATCTCTTTTACTGGCTCTGTTAAGAAAGCAAATTTCTACTGCTATTGGTTTAGTCTCGTCTGTGCCCAGGAATATGACATGAAGACAACGGGTGGAAAAAGCTAAATAGGGAATGACTCCTACCTCTAACATGACTTAATAGATACGATTTGAAGGATTTCCTAAGAATTCAAGTCTCATCATGTCATTTTCTTGATTAAAGCACTTTTATTGCTTCCCATTGCTTTTAGGCTAAAAACCCCAATTCTAAACTTTGCCTAGAAGGGTTTGCATGTGCTGGCCCTGCCTAGTTCTCTTTTCTGCATTCCAGCCTCACTAGCCCTCCTTCATTTCCTCTGGCACGACTTGCTCCCTTTTGTCTCAGGGACCTTGAGTGCACCACACGCGTCTCTCCTGGAAATTCGGTTTCTCTTGCCCTCCCCCTCCCCCCATCTTGTTCACTTCGTCCTCCCGATGACTGAAGTACCTTAGCTTTTAGGGGGCATCAAAAACCTCTTTCATCTTTGTTGTTTGGCATTCCACACTTGTCTGTTGCTTTGTGTGTGTGTGTATGTAAGAACTTTCAAAGGACTGGATAGATTTTGAGGAGACGCAATTCGCTTGAAACCCAGGCAATTCGAGGCTATTCCCTGCATCACCACTAGGGGGAAGGCTGTCCAAGTTTTATGCTTCAGAGCCTTGGTTGTAACTTACTTGAGACAATGAAGTCCAAATGAGAAAGTTAAGGGCAGATGCCCAGCTGCAGTGGAG